>JAKMXA010000272.1:0-77185 GCA_025328625.1 Colletotrichum sp. SAR11_240
CCACTGTTTTCCCCCCCCCCGCCCGGGGGGGCGCCCAAAAATCCTTGGGCAGGCTATTGCCCCACCCCCCTTCCCCCCCCCGGGTGTTCCCCCCGCCCCAAAAAAAAAAAAAAAAAAAAAAAAAAAGGACCTTCCCAGAGACCAGACGATACGGCGACATCTGAGCGGGTGTCTTGCGCGTACTGTAAGGTACCGTACCACGGATCAGGTTCAGGCTGCCATCCTGAGTGTTGCAGATTTGATGGCAAAGCAAACAAGTCTTGCAGATGGCTCTCGTGGATCCAGACGGTGATTGGGCTGGAGAGGGGCTGAAGTCTACGAGTTCCTAGTGGCTTGGCGCTAGCCTGCTGCTAAGAAGCCTGCTGCTGGGAGACATATGTTTTGGGCGTCGAAAACGAACGAACCTAATAAGCCCCTCGGGTGGGCAAACAAGCTGGGAATTTAGGAGAAGCAAAATAAGCCCCGGACGCCGTGGACGCCAATCAACAAGCCATGGGGAGCCAGTCTTGTACGCAGTAGGCTGAGAGCCCAAGAGTCTGTCTCCAGGGACGACTCGATGCAGTCGGCTTCGGGTCTGGCGCGCGGTCTGTGATGGCGATGCAGTGTAAGTATCCGTACCTCATCACCTAAGGTAGCCTGGGGTGGGCGGTACTTCTCTTGAGACTTTCCATTTGTGCCGCTCGTCTTTAGCAGCAACCGAGCAGTACGTGGCCAGAGAAGATTGTGCCGTCAGACTATTTGCCGTCGCTTGTATCTTGCGCGTTGGTGCGAGTTCCATTTCTTTGCCCCCAATCTGAATCTAACGATTACTTGCCTGCTTCCACCCACTGCCGTCCCGTCCGTCTCAACAAGCCCTACCTAAATCTCCAAATCCCAGGGACGCGGACGGCGGCCAAGTCGCCTTGTTCCGTAGGGGGCTCCTAGGGCAAAAAAGGCGAGACCAGGGCAGGCAGCGGAAGGCTTAGCTTTGGATGGAGGAGAGCCCTGAGGAGACGGACAGGCCTGACGAGCGCCGGAGCTTGCGTGCCAGCGTGCTAATCCCCCTCTCTGGCCCCTGCCCGCCTCAGGACCTGGGCTCGCTCTCCTCAGTAGGTTCTGAGGTGGTTCCCAGGGACGGTGGACCGGCGAGGGACTTGCGTCGTCTCCCTCCCACCTTCCACGTCCCAGACCCCTGCCCCTGCCCTCCACTCTGCTACCCCTGCCGCTTTCAGCCCGGGGTACTAGGTAGGTGCGACCGTCGCCCGCCGAGACCTGGCAAGAAGAACGCCTCGGACCTTTCCATGTGTATCATTATATCTGCACCCGTCACTCCTCTCCGTCAATTCCGCGCAACCGTCTCCGGAATTTGACAAGACGAGTTTTCTCCCTTGGCTGCATTCCAGCACATGCCCGAGACTCCCTTCGTGTAACCGCTGTCGAGCGCTCCATGGTTGACTGAAAAAGGACCGCCAACCCCTCGATGATCATCGATTCGCAACACCCACGCCCCCAAACCACCCATCGTCGCCCACTCTCGCGGTCTCATTAACCACACTCTCAATCCGCAAAAATTTCACAATGGCCGACAGCCAGCGCACAGAACGAGCGGGGTCCTTCGCCTCGTCCTCCACCGAAACCGCGACTCTTCACGAGCTCACCAAGCTGGACCCGATGGAGGACAGCGTGCAGAATCTCAAGTCGCTCAATGATGAGGAGAGGCTCGCCGACGCTGAGGAGGATGAGAAGCTTCTGCCCTCCAGCAATGAGAAAGAAGAGCCCCCGAAGGCGAAGGCCAGCTTTGCCGGTGCCGTTGTATGGATGGTCGTAAACACCTTGGCCACCATTGGAATCGTGAGTTTGGAGAAACCCTCAGAGACAAGGAACAGCGTCGAGGAAGCCGCGTTTGCTAACTTTGAGAGTAGGTTTTCACAAACAAGGCCATCTTCTCCGACCCGCAATGGAAGCTGTGCCAGCTCACCTTTGCGAGTTTCCACTTCCTCGTCACTTTCCTCACGCTTCACATTCTCTCGCGACCCATGTTCGCCTACTTCACCCCGCGCCGGGCTTCGATCAGGGACCTACTACCGCTGTCTATCGCCATGTGCCTGAACGTTATTCTGCCGAACCTGTCGCTGGCATTTTCTTCCGTCACGTTTTATCAGATCGCCCGTATTCTTTTGACACCGACTGTCGCCCTGATGAATTTCGTCCTGTACAAGGCGACGCTGCCCCGGAATGCGATCCTGGCTCTCATCCCGGCCTGCCTTGGCGTCGGAATGGTCTCATACTATGACTCTCTCCCTACCTCAGACTCGAAGATCAAGACGACTTCCAGCCTGGGCGTGTTCTTCGCCTTCACCGGCATCTTTGCGTCATCGCTCTACACCGTCTGGATTGCCAGCTACCACCGCAAGCTCCAGATGTCCAGCATGCAGCTGCTGTACAACCAGGCGCCCATTGCCTCCTTCCTGCTGCTCTATGTCATTCCCTTCGTCGATACGTTCCCCGACTGGATGACTGTGCCCGGCAACCGCTGGCTCATGATCGGCATGGTGAGCCGAACTCTTTTGAGACTCTCAAGGATAGCTGCTAATTTTCTCAGTCTGGTGCCTTCGCTTCTCTCATCAACATCTCTCAGTTTTTCATCATCGCCCAAACCGGCCCCGTTTCAAGTACCGTTGTCGGCCACCTCAAGACCTGCACAATTGTCGCTCTCGGCTGGATGGTCTCCGGTCGTGCCATCGGTGACAAGTCGGTCCTGGGTGTCTTCGTTGCTATTGGTGGCATTGTTGGGTGAGTTCTTCAATGACCTACACCGACCCGTGCATGCGGCTAACCAACTGCAGCTACTCTGTCGTCATGCTTCAGCACCAGAAGCAGCAGCGCAAGTAAATCATCGACATGCGC
Source organism: Colletotrichum sp. SAR11_240 (assembly GCA_025328625.1). Lineage (NCBI taxonomy): Eukaryota > Fungi > Ascomycota > Sordariomycetes > Glomerellales > Glomerellaceae > Colletotrichum > Colletotrichum sp. SAR11_240. Next base: position 2,887 of record JAKMXA010000272.1, read on the forward strand.
GGCTTGCGTCATTTTATAACTTGTTCTACTTATTGTGCATTTGAAGCGCTGGACATGACGGCGTTCTGTAGATTGGGGGTCTGTGGGAATTAGAAAGGGTCTACTATGGATGATACCTCTTATGTGAAACCAAACCTTTCACGACTCGGCGTCTGGGGAATATGATGGTCGAACTCATACACAAACAATGAATTGATAACTTTTTTTCCCTCATCGGTCCGAGAGATGACACCTAACCCTGCTCCAATTCGTCTGATACGGTCTCTATCTAATGCAACAGAAAAACGCCGTTCGGGGTAGTCCCTGACCAAATACCATGCAAGAAATCGCATCTGACTCTTGCGATTCGCTCTCCAGATGAACATCGGCTACAAGTTGAAGCGCTTCCGGTCCTTCTCCATCCTGGCCTTCCACTCCCACGGCTGCGCGTCGTCACCCTCGCTGCCGGCTCTTCCAATACCCTTGTCCACCCTCCTCAGCTTCGCGGTGAAGCGGGGGCCGACCTCCTGCAAGCCGACGCGGATGCCCTCGACGCCCTTCATCTCGCTGCCCTCCGCCGTGACAATGTTCTTCTCCGTCTCGCGCTTCTCGCGGAAGACGTAGCGGTGGCGGCGCCAGAAGAGGTAGTCGCGCTGGTTGTGGATCGTCAGCACCTGGCGGCCCTCGAACTCGGGCTGGGGCGGGAACAGGCGCTGGAAGAGGGCGGCGGTGAGCATGCCGAGAGGCGTCTTGAAGTTGTTGAGCAGCAGCTCGGGATAGTGGTTCGTCGGGTTGCCGTGGCCGGGCAGCTTCTTGCCCTCCATGAAGTTGGTGATGGAGAAGGTGAAGGTCGGGCCGGCGGGCAGGTGCACGATGCTCATGCCCGTGAGCTTCTTCTGGTCCTCCTTGAGCAGGACGACGGCGGTGTAGTCGCGGTTCGCGGCGAACTTGCTGATCTCGCGGAGGGAGTACTTGTGGCCGAAGCGGTGGGCGGAGCGCGGGACGTAGGTGGCGTTGGGGAAGACGGAGCGGAAGATGTTGGCCTCGTGGTGGAGGGTCGAGTTGAGGGAGGTGGTGAGGAGGACCTTGGGGACCGGCGGCGGGGTGTCGGTGAAGAGCATGGGGAACTTGAGGGCGAGGGAGGACGGCGTGAGGTCGAGATTTGTGCTGGTTGTCGAGGGCGCCGCAGAGTTATCCCTGCGCGCGCGCTTCTTCTCCTCGCGTTTCCTCTCGCGCTCCGCCCTCTTTGCCTCCGCCGCCTCCTCGTCGTCCTCGTCGTCCGACGCCAGCATGCTGTCTGCGTCGCTGTCGTCGCCCTCCTCCTCGTCGATTTCGCGATCGAGCTCCGCGTTCTGCGCCGCCTCTTCCTCCTCTATCCTCCGCCTCTTGAGCTTCTCCACGTCCACCTGCATGCCCAGGCTGTCGTCGTCGACATCGTCCCACACGCGCTTCTGGTCGAGCGTCTTTGGCTGGTTCTTGGCGAGGCGCTGGGCCTTGAGCTCGGGGTCCTTGTCCTCCTCCTTCTTCCGGCGGAAGCGCCTCTCGCGCTGATCCTTGTCCTTCTCCTTCTTGTTGAGCACGTAGAGCTCCTTGCGCTTGAGCTTGTTGGAGGTCTTGGTCGAGAGCGAGGCCGTCATGGACCTGCCCGGCTTGGAGAAGCCCATGCCTGATTATTCCTTGAACGATGCGGGTGTGACGGGTATCGTGTTGTCAATTGAGGGAAGGGGGGATGCTGTCGTAGTCTAGCGGTTCGCAACGTGCTGAGATGCCGGTAAAAAGTCGAAATCCGAGTCCTGGTCGACGCTCGGTGAAAATCAGTTTGGAGAAATTTTGGCGGGGCACCGACCAATCCCTGCAGCAAATGCATCTGAACGGGACCGGGCCCGCGGGGGCCAGGGGTGTCTGTCGGCGAATTGAATTTTCCGTCACTTTCCCCTTCACTTTTTTTTTTTGGTCCTTCCCTCTGTTCCACCCGGTCCAATGCTTTACGCCGTTCACGCTCTGGCGGGTGGTCCGTCCGGTACCTGAGGTGGGCTGGGCCGATCGCACCGCGCGACAGGGCAGGCACTAACGGACCAATGAAATTTCTGGGGTGGGAAAAAAAGGGCAGACGACATTAAGAGTCACAATCCAGACACAGCAGCAGCAGCAACAATCGTAGCACGCAGCATCGCGCTCCTCGAACTCGAATTGATGCCCTTCTGAACTCAAGGGGAACGCATCTCAGCAGCCTCCCCTCTGACTGCAACGGCCTTGGCTCTGTGACTCACGTTTCCCCCAGACCCCACCATAAAACGTAGCCGTTGATGAAGCCCTTTCGTTTTATCGCACACCAGTCTTCTATTCGTTCCACAGCTAGCTTCTGTGCACTTCGGCCGGCCGCTTTTTCACTTGCCCACTTTCAGAACTACCCCTCCCCCTCCTCCACGTCCCCTTCGCTTTCCTCCCACCACAACCTTTTGCTGCACAGCAACCGCAACCGCACCCTCACCACCTCCCGTCACCTCAACAGGGCCAAAGTCTTAAGGAAGAAGCGTGCTGCTGCCAACGACGACGACATGACGACCCCCGCGACGACCCTCAAGGGCCAGCCCCTCGACCGGCCGACGCTCGACGCCATGCTGCGCCGTCGTCTCTTCTTCACCCCCGCCTTCGAGATCTACGGCGGCGTCGCTGGTCTATTCGACTACGGCCCCCCCGGCTGCGCTCTCCAGGCCAACATCGTCGACCTCTGGCGCAAGCACTTCATTCTCGAGGAGGACATGCTCGAGCTCGACTGCACCGTTCTGACCCCCCACGAAGTCCTCAAGACCTCCGGCCACGTTGACAAGTTCGCCGACTGGATGTGCAAGGACCCCAAGAACGGCGATATCCTGCGTGCCGACCACTTCGTCGAGGATGTGCTCGAGGCCCGCCTCAGGGGCGACAAGGAGGCCCGCGGCGAGAAGGTCGAGGAAGAGGATGACCCCAAGAAGAAGGCCAAGAGGAAGCAGAGGGCCGTCGCCGTCAAGCTCGACGACGCCCTCGTCCAAGAGTACAACGAGGTCTTGGCCAAGATCGACAACTACGACGGCAAGGAGCTCGGCGAGCTGATCAAGAAGTACGACCTCAGGAACCCGGCCACCGCCGAGCAGCCCTCCCCTCCCGTCGCCTTCAACCTCATGTTCCAGACCGCCATCGGCCCCTCCAGCAACACCAAGGGCTACCTGCGCCCCGAGACCGCCCAGGGCCAGTTCCTCAACTTTGCCAAGCTGCTCAACTTCAACATGGAGCAGATGCCCTTCGCCTCCGCCTCCATCGGCCGCTCCTACAGAAACGAGATTGCCCCGAGAGGTGGCCTGCTGAGAGTCCGCGAGTTCCTCATGGCCGAGATTGAGCACTTTGTCGACCCCGAGGGCGGCAAGAAGCACTCCCGCTTCGTCGAGGTCGAGGACATCGAGCTCACCTTGCTCGACCGCCACACCCAGCTCTCTGGCAAGACCGACGTGCGCAAGATGAAGATTGGCGAGGCCGTCAAGAACAAGGTCGTCGACAACGAGACCCTCGGCTACTTCCTCGCCCGTATCCACCTGTTCCTGTCCAAGATCGGTGTCGACATGACAAAGGTCCGCTTCCGCCAGCACATGGCGAACGAGATGGCCCACTACGCCGCCGACTGCTGGGACGCCGAGCTGTTTACCTCCTCCGGCTGGATCGAGTGTGTCGGCTGCGCTGACCGCAGCGCCTACGACTTGACCGTTCACGCCAAGAAGACCGGCGCTCCCTTGCTGGTGCGCGAGCGCCGCGAGAAGCCCCTCGTCATCGACGAGTGGCAGGTCGAGGTTGACAAGAAGAAGTTTGGTCCTCAGTTCAAGAAGGACGGCAGGGCAGTCGAGGGTGCTCTGATGGCGACGACACAAGAGCAGCGCGAGAAGCTCGCCAAGCAGCTCACCGACAACGGCGAGCTGGAGCTCGAGGTTGCCGGCGTCGCCGACGGCAAGGCCAAGATCAGCAAGGACCTCGTCAAGATCGAGTTCAGGCAACGCATTGAGAACACCAGGGAGTACACTCCCAACGTTATCGAGCCGTCCTTCGGTATCGGCCGTATCCTCTACTCGCTCATTGAGCACTGCTACTGGAACCGCGCCTCCGCGGACGGTGGCGATGAGGCTCGTGGTGTAAGTTACCAGCCCCCCTTTCCAGGGTCTACGTATACGGCGATCACGGACACAGCACACTAACATATCTTTCAACTAGGTTCTCTCCTTCCCCCCGACGGTCGCCCCTACCAAGGTTCTGATCGTGCCCCTCTCCTCCAACGCGCAGTTCAAGCCCTTCATCAAGCAGATCTCCCAGAAGCTGCGCAAGTTCGGCATCTCCGCCCGCGTGGACGACTCGTCCGCGACCATCGGCAAGCGCTACAGCCGCAACGACGAGCTCGGCACGCCCCTCGGCATCACCATCGACTTCCAGACCGTCCAGGACAACACAATCACCCTCCGCGACCGCGACTCGACCAAGCAGGTCCGCGGCGACGAGGACACCATCATCGCCGCCATCCAGACCCTGGTTGACGGCTCCAAGGAGTGGAAGGACGTCGCGGCCACCCTGCCGGCGTTCGAGAGCCAGGAGGTCGAGGTCGCGCAGCGATGAAGAGTCTCATTTCAGACGTCACATACCCCTCCTTTTGATGTAATGGATTCAGAAGACAGACGGACGAGAGACGATAACGGAGTAAAATTAAGAAAAAGGCTCGCTAGGTAGAAAAGCCGCGTGTAGGGGCGGCATCTGTAGACATTCTCAACTGAGTAAAGATGAAAACTTGAACCTTTTTTTTTCTTCTTGCGCCTTTGCATCTCTATACCCACCTCTGTCTTCTAATGTGCGTCCGCGTTCCATGCATGACGACATTTCCCAAGCTTCCGGTCTTGGCTGAACACCTGGAGCACAGCAAGTAACCTTCCATCTCTTCGGATGCAACTGTCCTGCGAGATCATGCACGGCATACAAGAGACGAAGAAACGTGTGAAAGAAGACGCGAAAGCTTGTGCGGTGGCTTAGCAGCAGCAGCAGCAGTAACAACATCAACAACATGCTCAACAGCAGCACCAAACCCATGAAGTTCGGGCCAGCTGGCGACGGCCCGCGCGGAAGGAGGGAGGAGGCCTTGAGGCTCATCGTATCACCGGCGTCGACGTGACGTGCAGTAGTCGCATCGCGGGGTAAAAGAAAGCGGCAATGTACGGAAGTACTCTCGCTAGTAATTCCAGAGTTCCATGCATAGCCGTCCTGGACCCCCGGAAGGATCGCCGGACGTCTCCTCTCCATGCCCCTCCTCACGTTGCCGGAAACCCTCGGACGCGCGAGGCCCCGGGGGCCCGGGGGACGTTTACCACGTTGCGCGCGAGAGGTAGCCAACGGCAACAGCGGTAAGATCGACTTGCACCACTGCCCTGGGAGATTCATACAATTATTCCAGAAATAAGCATCAGGATGCAACGGCAGCCATGGCGTTGACCGATCATTTCGCAGCACAGAGTACTCTTTCGTCGCATCTCTCTCATTCTACGTCTTGGCGCACTGACGGGAGAGGAGCAAGTACAAGGGCGGCTATCCCGTCCCGGAGGGCGACTTCAGGGGGGCGCCGGAGGCAGGAACCTGCGACAGATCCGCGGATTGGAAACAGGACTGCGCAGTCTGTTCACGCGCCGTTTCGGTTGATCTTTGCCAAAGGCTGAGAGGCTGCGGTAGGCGCGTACGGTTCAGTCAACCATTCATCACACCTTGACAGATCCATCTTGCTGTATAATGGCCAATGAGGATCAGTCGGAAGAAGGGGAAATGCAGCCGTCAGGACTCTGTCAGAAAAGTTCAAGGAAGAGAATGCGGAGATCGTTGCTGGATCGGTTCACATCGTGGCCTCCCAGCAAGTCTCTCTCTCTCTCTAGATTTACTTTCCGGGGCAGTCGGCCGAGGGGAAACTCGAGGCCGCCGTCCGAGGAGTTGCTGGGCAAGGTGGGCTTGTGCTCGTCTCCTTGGGTTGCAGCGTCGTGGTTGCGGCGTGCACCAGGGCAGAGTAGTGGGCACGCGCGTCGATGGGTGATTGATCTGCCCATGCGTTGCAGGCAGGCAGTCGATCTAGGTAGAAACATCAATGCTAATGATGCGAAATGCAGCGCTGCGTGTTGAGCGGGTACGATAGGCATCGGCGTATGCGGAGGCCATAGGCGCCCTCCCATGATGCGGCGCTGTGCGACGCTGACCAGCTGTGCTTTGCTTTACGTTGCCCTTCTCTGCCGTCCTGGGACGGAAATGGGGTGGAAAAATGTGAAACACGTCTGCGATCTGGGTGCGAGATGGATGAATCGCTGACAGGAGGGCGCTACTGCAAACCCAAGGCACGTCCCTCACATTCGGTAGCATCTCGACTCCTCGAGCGCGCGCGCAAGTCAGTGGTTTGCAGACTCGAGCTTCGGCCGCCTGTGGGGGTCAAACCTTGAGGACTTCAGAACAGGGTCCATGGCTGTCGTGACTCGGGCGATGCCGATGGAAAGAGAAGGTTCTTGACCTCGAACTGTGACAGAGAACTGCGTCCGTCGTTGGTGTGTTCTCGCCTCGATGTGGTCTGCTTCCTTACCTCCTTTGTGGGTGCCGTCGTGGTCGTCCAATCAGGATAGCCGGACGACATCACTGCCCGGGGGACAACAGAGGTCGAGACCACGGGCTAGGAAACTCAGAAGTCTGGATTGATCGACTCAACAACACACAGTCTTTCCGACAAAGAACTTTCGAGTCCATGGTTCGTAGCCCAGATTAGGCAGGTGGAAGGTATGCGGCGGGTATGTGGTTGTTGGTGCAGGGATCAAGACGCGAACGAACCCCGGAATTCCAGTCATTTGGCCAAGATTGCGAGGATGAGCAGATGCCAAACAGTTGGCGTGAGTTGAGTTTCGATTTGCATGCTGGCAGTTCGGAAGCAAGGCCGGCAAGGCCCAGGGAATGATGGGGCAGCGGTCGGTCACACGAGAGAGTGATGTTACTTGTGTGTGTGTGTTCGGTGCAGGCGTCTCTGGACTGGTGTGTCGAGCATAGTTTAGGCGCGGAGGTTTATTGTCAGTTCCACTGGCCCTAGTCCTGTCAAGTTTTGAGGTGACGCTCAATGGCAGGTCGTTCATGTGTTTGCTGCAGCCGGTGGTGTCCCTTTGTCTACTGCGACTTTCAACTCGGGGCGTAAGCAGGTCGGCAGCGCGAGTGGCAGGTGCTTTCCTTCCTTCAGCCAGGATGACGTTCGGCGGCTTGCTTAGACTGTTATGTAAATGCCAGACTAACTCATCATGGCCGACACGATCCCAAGGCCGTCCAGTGGTTTGGACGTTTGGGTATCCCCGTTTGCACGTGCAACAAGAAAGCAAGTGCCGCGAGTTCCCGCTCGCCACTTGATGGGGACTCTGGATTGAGTCTCGCAGGAAACGAGGGGAGCGAGGCGGCGGTTGACATGAAATGGCCTTATCCAAGTCTCAAGAGCCAGGGGCCGGTGCTGCAGTTACCCGCAGTGGGGGTCGCATCGGGTCGGTTGTCTTGTCTCTTGTCTCTGGGTTCTGTGTCGGTAGGTGCATCTTGGGCAGGAGCGTAGTTGAATGACGGAGCTTTGGGTTTATCGCGGGGGCTCCTGACGTCGCGTGTCCAGCAAGAGGTGAGTCGCAAGGCGGGTATCAAGGTGATGGAGGAGGCGCCGAAGGACCGAGACGAGGCGAAAGGATGGACAGGCGTGACGTTCGGCGATGACGGGACGAGGAGGTTTTGCTCTGTTTGGAAGTCGGATATCCATGTCAGTTGCGCCTGGAACGAGGAGGCGGACGCAGAGCTGCAACGGACAAACAAACGTGTCGGACTCCCGCTCCGTGGGAAACAAGACGGGACGAGGTCGCATCAGAACACTGCGAAGTTCGCCTCGGATTTGTGGATGCGTTGAAGGAGAATGGAAACAGAAGGCCGAGTGAAGGACGTTAAAACAGGTCAAGCCGTGGCCAGAGCATTTGTTGTGCCGTGCTCTGGTTTCCACGCAAGTGTGGCTTGCCTCGCCGTGACACCTTCATACTGAGACTCCAGTCCTACTGGCAAGTGCAGTACAACCATCAGTATGGAGGTCAGAGGTTGCTGGGAGAGGCAAGCGCCGCAGACCTTCACACCCTGGTTGCCGACCAAAACTGGGTGCAGGATTGGGCTTGCGCTTGTTAAGGGGTAGGCATGTACCCTGCACAGTGCCTGTCTGTCTCTATCGGAAACTGGACGGAGGGGATGGGGCAGCTTGGGGGCAGGTTCCCCGCTATGACGTCTCACGATGCAGCGAGGGCTATCCGTGCCGAGACGAGGTGGCTACTGTGCAGAATACCTTTCCAGGGACCATGGGGAAGTCTACCTACCTAGGTAGTATCTTAGGTTAGCACTACCGCAGCAGGTACGTACCTGGCGTGCCTAGGCAAGTGGATGAGAGGGGCCGTCTTCCCCTCGCTCCATCTCAATCCCGCCGCGAAAGATGCAGCGCGCACTGTGAGTGGCTGGAGGCCAGCCAAGATGATCAAGATGGCACAGAACGAGATGCAAGATGGAGCACGCGGTGCCTTCGACAGCCCCAAGCCAACTTGTTTAAATTCGGGTGAGCAGCGGAAGTCGAAGAACGAAGCAGCGGTGTCAGGGGAAACCAACAGATGGGAATGATGCAGACGAATCCATTCCTGCCCAACCTTCCGGATACACTACCAGCAAGATGTGACTTCCCAGGGAGATGGCGGCCTCTCATTCGCCAGCCGCGCGGGAAGTCTTCAGTTCGATGCGTCCAGGGAACATGTCCCCCTCCACCATCTGTACCCAAGGCAAGGTAATAGTAGATTTGGTTCTTTCTTTCTTTCTTTCTTTCTTCCCTCCCCTTCCCTGCACCTGCACCACCTTCAGGTTCAAACTTCAGGTGTCTTCCTGGCAGGCCTGGTCTGCTTTTTCCAAGCACCCTTGGTGGCCCTTAGGTCGACTCCCCTGCATGTTCCCATTTTCCCCCTCCGCTAGGCACGGCGCTACGTGAGGAAGCAGCAAAGCGTCCCGCGAGGCAGGTACCGTCTGGGTCACTTTCCGCAGCGGTGTCAACCATATCGATTTTAAAATGTCCGTTGCTGCGAATTGTGCCACTCTGGAGTCGGGTCGGATCCCATGCAGCAGACCCTTAATAATTCTCCTAGTCTGGCTGCAAATAGCCCGTTTCGAACTTTTGCATATGCCTTGTGGATGGTATCAAGAGACAGAGATACAGAGAATCGCGCGCTTGACAGCATTCCGTTTGGCCAAGACCAAAGACCATGAACCACCAACCAAGACCCCTTGACGCCGCCCTACATAGTACATGCCTCTCCCCAAATAGCCTCGACGCATCAACTCTTGGCTTGGACTCCAGGCCCCAATTGCAGGCCTTGATTCTGCATTCTGAGCGTGTATCCGCCTCTCCGTGTCATCCAGATTTATCTTTATCTCAACCGCGTCAGAGAGTCTTCAGCAACTCTCCAGCAGGAGTCGAAGTGGATGGACTGCAGCTGTGTCTGCACAATACCTAGGTGTAGTGGTGTACGGATACAGTACTTCTGTTTGACCTGGCCTGGCCTGCACATGCTTCCCCTCCCCTCCTTTCGGCTGATCGACCACGACTAGAAGGCGTCCAACAACAAGGCGTGTGTGTCGCCCCTTTCCTCCAAACCACAGACACACAAGACCAGACCACTGCCAGACAGACACCCCCATCCGATTGTCGTCCTTGAATCTCGCTGCTCTCTCGCTTGCTTCATCCTTCTTTCCCTTCTTCTTCTTCTCCTCCTCACCAATCTCGGAGTCTTTGCTCGTCTCATCCTGTCCTTTGCTGGCACCGCTGCACCGTCGTCAAGCTTTTGTGTTGTTTGGCAACAGCCCCCTTATTTGGCCACTCTCTGGCCATCATCCATCGACCCGCCGTCAAAGAGCCTCTGGTCCGGTACGGATAGGATAGCCTTCGAGAAGCTTGCGGTGCCCACAGCTACGCTACTCACTACTTACATGCCCCTGTTCCATTGCATTCCCCATTCTAAAGATACCTGGACAGGAGCGACAGGGGCAACAGCAGCAGGCCAACGAAGAAGAAGAAAAAAAAGAAAGAGGAACAGATACCCAAGGATCTTGACGTCCGAACCAGGCCCAGGGCGTAACGGTAACCACAGCCCACAGCCCACAGCAGGCCAGCAGGCCCAGCATATTAGCGGAGCCCCAGGAGGCGCAAGTACAGAGTACCAGCGAGTCTACGAAACATCGCGTGTTCCATACCTTAAGCCATTGCCCGGGGGCTCGCATCCGAGGACAGCCACAGAAACAACCCGCCTCTATTAAACTGTAATCGCCTGCCATTTCCCTGCGAGGAAAGCTGGAAGAGAAGAGATGGCGACGCAGAACAGGTAAGCATCTCCCTCTTGCTTGGTTTGTTGTTGGTCTTCCGTTGCCTTCCTACCCGACCCGACCTTGCCTTGCCTTGCCTTGCTTTGCTTTGCTTTGCTTCGCCTTGCCTGCGTTGGACGCTGTGCATTTTGCCAACGTCGGCTCTGCATCACATTGCATCGCATCGCATCGCATTTCATCAGTCTAGTCTGTCTGTCGGGCTGTCTGTCTTCAGTCTAGGTACTGTCCGTGTTCTCTGCACTTGCACTTGCACCCGCATCTTAGCACCTGCATCATCCCTTCCCCCTCCTCCGTTGCTGCTGGGCTGCATCCCATCCATCCCCAATCCCGATTCCTGCCTCTCCGCCCCCCATTCCACTACTCCCGTCCCTCCCTCTACCGCAATCGGCCGGCTCTCTCTAGGTTGGGCTGGCAGGCACCACGCATCAATCAGCAGCCAGCGAGCAAGCAACAAGCAAGCAACACCAGCCCAAGCAGAAAGCGGGCAGCAAAAAGCAGCCCAGTCCAGCCCAGCCCAGTCCTCCTAGCAGTCAGTACTGCGCCGCACAGCACACACACACACGCCAGACAGTAACAGCACACACACACACACACACTGCTAGTGCCTGGGTGTCTTGCCTGTCTCTTTGCCTCCCTCCAGCAGCGAAGCGACTCGACTCGACTCCTTCAGCGAGGCTAGAAGTGGGGTTAATTTCGACTCGATCTGTCATGGCGCACCTCACCGATTGTCAACCGCCAACAGCCTGCTAATTGCGCTGTTCCCATTCCACACCTTTGCCTCTCCATATCCCAATCAACCCCCCCTTTTGCCGTCCTTCGCTTCACCCGCTCGTCGTCGGCGGCAAAACTTCACACTACTTTGTTGTCTTTTTGCTTGTCATCCTCCGCAAAGTCGTTCCACCCAGTCGAACACTTCCATCGCATGCAGACCGCGCCCGCCTCCGTCGTCGTCCACGCTGCGCAATCATGGCTAACGAACGCAGTGTGTACTCGTCCGGCCAGTTCATGAACCCAGGCCCGGCGCCACGACCTCCGACCGATCGACCACGTCTAAATCTCGTTCCCAACAATAATCTACCAGGCAACATGGCCAATATGGCCATCTCCCCCATCCGGAGCACCGCGACCTCGACCTACACCGGCTCCACCATCTCCCTCCCGATCGCCCGTCAACAGTCGAACCAGATGGATGGTATGGGAGGCGTTGCCGTCAAGAAGGAGGGCTGGGCCTCCGTGAAGGAGTCAAAGAACTTCATCAACCCATGGAAGCAGAAATACCTCATCCTGCGCAAAGAGTCGCTCGACTTCCACAAGGCAGAGGGTGGCAAGGTTTCCTACACCCTGTTCCTCAAGGACGTCGTCAACGTCGGCCGTGTCGAAGCCGCCGGCACCATCTTTGAGATCAAGAGAAACCCCAGCGGCTCCTCCAACAGCCCCGGTGAGGACGACGGCCAGACCAAGACGTTGCAGATTCGTGTCAAGAGCGACGACGACTTGTACGAATGGATTGATCTGATTTACGGCGCCTGCCCTGGAATGGGCGGTGTCAGCAACCCCACCAACTTCTCCCACGCTGTCCACGTTGGTTTCGATCCCCAGACCGGCGAGTTTGTCGGCCTACCGCCCGAATGGTCGAAGCTCCTCAACTCTTCCGCCATCACCAAGGAGGATTATGAACGTAACCCCCAGGCCGTCTTCGAGGTCCTCGACTTCTACTCTGACCTGACCAAGCGCGCCGAGAACCCTCAACAATACTCCAGCCTCACCCCCACGCCCCCCGCCGCCAACCAGCAAAACAAGCAGCTTGGATATGGAGGTGGTGGTGCCGGTGTCGCGCCGCCTCGCCCTATGCCGCCCTCCCAGGCCCAGCGTCAACCCAGCTACAACACCCAGCCCTCATCACAGAACCAGCCGCGGCGGCCGTCGCCCACCGAGTCGCAGCAGCAGCGCATGCAGATGCAGGGCATGGCCTCCAACTACCAGCCCGACCCTCGCGAAGAGCAGCGTCTCAAGCAGCTCGAAGCACAGCGTGCGAGAGAACGCGAGATCGAGGAGCAGAACCGGAGGGACTTGGAGGTCTTCAACGCCTCCATTCCCAAGACCAAGACGCCCATGGCTCAGCAGGAGATTGGTGGCTACGGCGGTGGATCATCGTCCATCCCTCAGACGGACAGATACAACCCCTCCAGGGCAGCACCTCCGGCACCGAAGCCGACACAGCAGCAGCAGATCAACGGTCTGCGTGCCCAACGCCCGGCACCGTCGCCGCCAACCGCTGGCCAACCTGCGCGACCGCCAATGCAGTCGCAACAAAGCTCCAGCTCGATGCGGGACCCCAACCAGCAGCAACGCATGCCCCGTCCAGACCAGCCCAGTCAGCAGCAGCAGCAGAGGTATCCCCCCAACGGCAGCCCCCAGCAGCAGAGACAACCTCCTCAGGCCCAGGCTCAACCGCCATCTCGTCTGCCCGCTCCTGTCAAGCCCCTGAACGTCTCCAAGGCCCAGCCCGCACCCCAGAGCGATGCGGTCAAGGCTGCGGAGGCTGCCCTTACGGCCAAGCCCACCCAGCAGGAGCGCCAGAAGGACGTACGCATGTCCACCATGTCCGAAAGCGAGGTCATGGCCAAGCTCAAGGAGGCTGTCTCCAAGGACGACCCGAATCTCTCCTACTCCAAGCAAAAGAAGATTGGACAAGGTGCCTCCGGTTCGGTCTACGTCGCCAAGGTCAAGGAGGGTGCTGTCTCTCCTATCGCTCGTGAGGTTCTGCGCGCCCAGGGCATCAAGGCTCAGGTCGCTATCAAGCAGATGGATCTTGCTCACCAGCCCAGAAAGGAGTTGATCGTGAACGAGATCATGGTCATGAAGGACAGCAGACACCGCAACATTGTCAACTTCCTTGACGCCTTCCTGCGCAACAACAACGCCGAGCTCTGGGTCGTCATGGAGTACATGGAGGGTGGTGCTTTGACGGACGTCATCGATAACAACCCCAGCATTACGGAAGAGCAAATTTCCACCATTTGCTTGGAGGTGAGCACAGTCAACACACGTAGATCGTATGTGAGTACTAACTTGAGCAGACTTGCCGCGGCTTGCAACATCTTCACTCCCAGAACATTATCCACCGTGACATCAAGAGTGACAACGTCCTCTTGGACGCACGTGGAAACGTTAAGATCAGTATGTACCCCGAAACAAGCCCCACGCACATTTTGCTAACGAACCCCATAGCCGATTTTGGTTTCTGCGCCAAGCTCACCGAGACCAAGTCCAAGCGCGCGACCATGGTGGGAACACCCTACTGGATGGCGCCCGAGGTTGTCAAGCAGAAGGAGTACGGCCCCAAGGTCGATATCTGGTCGCTGGGTATCATGGCTATTGAGATGATCGAATCCGAGCCGCCCTACCTGAACGAGGAGCCCCTCAAGGCTCTGTACCTCATCGCCACCAACGGCACGCCGCGCCTCAAGAAGCCCGAGAAGCTGAGCAAGGAGCTCAAGGCCTTCTTGTCGGTCTGCTTGTGCGTAGACGTCAAGAGCAGAGCGTCCGCGGACGAGCTTCTGGCCCACGACTTCCTCAAGCACGGATGCCCGCTCGGCAGCCTTTCCGAGCTTCTCGCATTCAAGAAGCATGCCAAATAAGCTGGTGTGCACTTCGGGTTGAATAGGCTCACTGAGATGCCGTTGCATCAGCAGTGACAAGCGGCGTTTATGGAAGTGGTGATTTCGTGCAATCACACCTGGGACAGAAAAACAAAAGAAGACCCGACCTGCGCGCCCCTGCACGAAGCTCCCTCTCACCCGTTCACTACGACGACGTACTCATGAATCTCTCCATTTGAATCGACGCGGATATCCTTGACACCCTTCTGACTCACGCGGGACGACAAAATGTTTCGTTCATCCCATCATCATGGCGGCATGGGATTTTTTGCTAATGGTCTCGGTCACATTGCATAGTTGTTTAGTCACTGAGGAGGGAGAGCGGTAATTTAGAGGGAACGAATGACCCGTGACATCTGTGGTTCCATTGAGCGGAAAGGAGCAAGGCAGTCGAGAAGGAGGGCGAGCGCGCTGTTTTCGCGCCTCAGAGAAGCAATACCACAAGTAGAGGGGCCAAACAGCGCTGATAGATAGTCTCAATGGAAAGAGGATCAACGGACAAAATCTCGGGCTGAGTTGCCAATCATTTCAGATGACTTTCATGTTACCTGTTCAAGCAAGACTCAATCCGGCGAGTGTGAGGCGTTGGACGAAGTCAAATGCCGGAGCGGAGGTGAGTTTCTTTTTATGTTGCAACCTTCATTCTGTAATGGCGCGTCGACTGACAGATGTGTATGGCTGGAGCGAAGAAGCTCTCAGCCGGCCCCCAACTCCAGCTTAAGGTATGGTGTCAACTACCTAGAGGACCGCTCGGCCCCTGCCCTTCCCCTCTTATGAAACCCCGCTGGCCTCGTATTCGCATTGCCTCGTAGTGCAATATCCGAGAAAAACGAGGCCGCCGCCAACCACGTACCGTGAACGTTTCCTTCTCTGCAACTCAACGCCCACCCCCAGCGCGCGCCAGTTATTTTTTTTCCTGGTCCTCCTGCTTACCGCGTCGGCTGCCGAATGCGCGCAGGTCGTCGTCATTTTCTGGATTCACTACTGCAACTGCAAGGCCCGATCGGATCCGCCGCTAGCGACATCAACGAGTGAGCGTGTGTGTGTGTGTGTGTGTGTGTGTGATCGCGGGCCCCCGTCTTGGCTGCCGTGCCGTGCCTCCATCCCACCGGAATGGACAGCCCAATGGATGGGTCCGGAGGGTCGTCTTCGGCGCCGGACTCGACGCCGACGGCAACGGCCACTACGCCCGGCGCTGCTGCGACGATGGGTGCGGGAGGCACCGTGGTCGCGTCGTCGACGGCGGCGAATGCGAATACGACGCCCGTGGTCTCGAGACGCTCACATCCAAAATCGAGGACGGGCTGCAGGACGTGTAAGAATCGAAAAATCAAGGTGGGCATTTTTGGTTTGTCATGAAAAAGTGATATGTGAGACCTCTCACTCATGTCGCAATCACTCATGTCGCAAGTCCCTCTGGTCGGTCTCATTCACTCATGAGGAGTGTGTGGAACGGCCGAACTGTCTCTCATCAATGTTACACAAATCCCATACTGACATACTCTCATTTTAGTGCGATGAGCATAAACCATCCTGTAGGAACTGCATCAAGCACGCGGTCCCGTGCGACTTTCTCCAGTCCCAACGGCAGTCTTCCGCGTCATCGCTCCCGAGGTCGCCGGGGGGCACCGAGTCTCAGGGTCCGAGTAACGGCACCCACGGCGGTTCAATCCCGGGCTTTGGCGGAGGCGGAGGCGTCGACGACCTGTCGCTGAATCTCATCGACCTCGAGCTGATGCACAATTTCACCACCTTCGCCTACACGACCTTATCAACCGACCCCGTGGTCCGGCAGATGTGGAAAGTCCCCGTCGTCCGGCTGGCCCTCGAGTGCGACTACGTCATGCGCGCCTTGCTGTCCGTGTCGGCGCTTCACCTGGCCCATAACAGGCCCGAACGGAGAGACTTCTTCATCAGCAGGGCGCTCACGTATCACCAGATGGCCAGCCGGACGGCCATGGGCCTGATGGGAGCCCTGGACGGCGAGAACTGCGAGAAGCTGTATCTCTTTTCCGTGCTCACCATCTTCTTCGGTACGCTTCCCCTTTACGTCTCATTGCCGCTGAGTCAAAGTCCTGACCATTCCTCCAGCCCTCGCCTGTCCCCGGAAATCCTCCGACTCCCTGATCATGGGCGAGTCCTCCTTCCCGGACTGGCTGTTCCTCCTCCGCGGCACGCGGGGCCTGCTCAAGATCCTCGACCCGCGCACCTACACCGGGCCGCTGCTGCCCATGTTCACCCACGGGCGCGAGCGCTACATGCACACGCGCGACGAGTCCAAGATCCAGTCGGACCTGCTGGCGGACCTGCAGCGCCTCGTGAACAAGACGTGCGCGAACCCGGAGCTGCTGCCCGTGTACAACCACGCCATCGACGAGCTGCGGCGCACGCTGAGCGTGTTCCTGTGGGACGGCGGCCGCGGCATGGACATCACCGACGCCTTCGTGTGGAAGTACCTCATGGCCGAGGACTTTCTGCCGCTGCTCAAGAGCCCCGGCGCGACGCAGGAGGCCGTGGCCATCTTTTCGCACTTTTGCATCCTGCTCAAGAGGCTGGAGAACGAGTGGTGGCTGCAGGGGTGGGCGACGCATCTGATCTCGCGGGCGTGGGCGTTGTTGGACCAGGACCATCGGCTTTGGATCCAGTGGCCGATTGAGGAGCTTGGGTGGGTGCCGCCTTAAACAGGGTGGCGCTTTCTTTCTGTTGAAGGGATGCTGGAGGGTTTTGTATAATAATCGGCAGTTGGCTAGCTCAGAGATGTCTCGGGCATTGCTTTGTTGCGGCATTGGAGCATTTTCTTAAGAATTTCTCAGATTTCATTCTCATTGTTCCATATAGGTTGGCATATCACTACTGAACTTATCTTTTCCGTGGGGCACGCTCCCTCCACCGCGCCGGGCTGTCCTCTTGTCTACCCAGAATCACCATCACACAAGTCGTCTTTGGATGCGCAAACGCATGGGGCCCGGCCAAAGATTAAACGCCTCCTCGTGGACCAGCTGAAACCCCTCATCATCAAAGCCAAAGTCGTACCGCCGAACCAAGCTGGCCAGGAGCATCATCTGCTCGATGTAGGTAATGTTCCTCCCAATACAGCCGCGAGCGCCCGCGCTGAACGGGATGAAGGAAGCCTGCGCGTCCTTGGCCTTTTCAGACAGCCACCGCTCAGGCGCGTACCTCTCGGGCTCAGGGAAGAACGCCGGGTTCCTGTGGGCCGTGTAGATGGGGACCGCGACGACGGTGCCTCCCGCGATCCAGTGGCCGTCGATCTCGTAGCCCTCCGGGGGCGTGACGCGGTGGAGCCCCGTGCAGACCGGAGGGTAGAGGCGCAGGGACTCGTCGAGGCAGGCGCGGAGGTAGGGCAGGTTCTTGACGCTGGCGTAGGTTGCGACGCCGTCGGTGTCCACGACGGCGTGGAGGTCGACCTCCTCCCGGAGCCTTTTGAGAATGTCTGGGTTCTTGAGGAGAAAGTACATGACGTGGGTCAAGGCTATCGCCGTTGTGTCTGAGCCTGCGTCCACTGGTGGATGTCAGCATGTTGGAGAGGTGGCTTGGGTGAGTCTGCTCACGGAGTGTACTCATCTGTCCCTGGATCGCGGCGAATTGCAGGTTGCGTGCTTGACCAGCCTTGTCTTGGAAGAGGCAGGTGGCTAGGTCATCCAGCTCTTCTCCTGCCTCATGTTTGCGTACTCGCTCCTTGACTAGACATCCTAGCAAGTCGTTAAAGTCCTCGCCGAGCTGGCGACCGGTGCTGAAAAGCGCCGAGTTGCTCTCCAACACGGGCTTCACACGCCGACACCAAGGCGACCAGACAATCATCGACAAAGCCCTCCTCGGCGCGTGGACGCCCTCGATGAACGGCACAGTCTTTTCACCCCCATCAGACGTCGTGATTCGCACCAGATCGTCCCCCCTCTCAAGACAGCCCAGCCGTTGGCTCAGCGCAATGTCCACGATGGCCTCGACGGTAAACAGATTAGCCCATTTGCGAAAGTCCACCACAGCGGGCCCCTTATCGGCACAGGCGTGGTCAAATCGTTGCGTCAGCCGCCGCACCTTGTCCGCGACCTTGAACTCCCACTGCTCGAGGTTGCGCGTGGCGAAGGCTTTGGACAGGATGCGGCGCTTGGCGGCGTGGTCCTGCTTGTCGATGACCTCGATCAGGCCGGCGTGGGGCGTGAGGGTGTTCTCGTAGGAGCCGCCCTTGGCGCAGGGGGTCGCGTGGCCGTAGATGGCCCGGATCGCAGCGGGCGAGGAGAAGGAGACGGTGTTTGGGCCGAGTCTGAGGACCGGGTGGTGTTGGTGGGCGCGGTGGACTTCTCTTGAGCGGAAGCCGCGGTAGCGGAGGATCATGAAGGGGATGTTGGATATGCCGGAGAAGTATGTGGCGTTTGGGAACCGACGGAGGCGCTTTTTGTCCCGGAGGTACGTTATCAGGGGCTCGAAGATGAGGAGGATGAGGGTGAGGGATAGTATTGTGATCATGGCGTCGTTCTTTGCAAGCGTATCCTAGGTGAGAAGTTGATATTGATAACAAGAAAAGACATAATAATCGCCAACTAACTTTTGTCCTTTTATATCCTCCGTCTTGGCCTTTTCGACTGTGGCCTCTCCTCCCTCTAGAAGGGCCATGATCATCGTGACGAAACTGGTCTTTTCATGGCGCGTACCTGATTTAGAAAACGAGCCCGCGGACTGCTCGTGACCTTTTCACGTACAAATCATCCTTCTGATTCCGGTGGAGGAGCTTTACCTTCTTAAACAACTGCAAGTTTTTGCATGTCGGACCGAGCGATGTACTACATTGGGAAACTGTTGATCGCGTGGCGCTGGTTGGAGTATTACCGCATTTGGAAGATCCGCCCGCTTTCCCCAAATCGCAATTCTTCCCATTACCCATAAAAGCAAGGAGCCCCGACTTATCCAACGGTCTCTACCCCAGACTTTCTATCATCATCCCCCCGCGTTGCCCTCGGTCTCGATCTAGCTTCGGCATGGTCATAATCAAACAGTTCAACCCCGCGCCCAGGGGAGCGAAGACCCATGCTTCGAGATTACGCATGTCATCCCGAGCGTGGTGAGTAGCTTCAGCGGCACTTACACGCCCTTCTGACTGGTTGCATAGCCATATATGCCGTACACTCCACAAGAAATGTGAGCTTGTCCCCATGTCTCGGAATTATAGCCAGTCTCATTCATTGGGTATGACATGAGTGCTGACTATACGTAGGTGACATACAGAGCAGGGGCCAGACGTGCTCAAACTGCGAAGCCGGGGGCGCTTCGTGTAGGGGCGGTGGAACTAGTGAGCTTCAAATTCGATTCAGCGGGTTGAGCCATCATCCGGTCGAAGTCGCAAACTCAGATCCCTCGTCCAAACCTCGGTCTAGAACACGGGGAGATCGAAGGAGATCGAACGGACCGCTGCTTGTCGCCACTGATAGCGAGGGCAGTTGTGATGTTGTTGACGCCCCATGGCAACCTTCATCTGAGGCGCCCCCTCTCGTTGAACGGGAAGTCTTTGGCTCTATTCACGCTCTTGATGTCGATGACAGTTCCGCCCAGGCTTCACTTCACTCACAGCCATTGCCTTCACATGAGGCCAAACTTTTCAAACACTTCTTCACCACGTTGATACCCTGGGTAGGCGCAAATTTCAGTTGGAGGAAGTCAACAGAGCCTTCTGACATTAGGTAGTTTGACTACTGCTGGCCCAGTGGACCTTTTGGGTCTTACATCAAGTCGACTTTGCGCCAGGATCCGGGGATACTGTATGCTGTCCTGGCCGTCTCGGCGAGATACCTCGAGGCAGTTCGTTCAGAGGAATGGGACTCTAATGAGTACGAGCGGAAGTGCCTCGGCATCTTGATTCCGATGTTGAACGACAGGAACGTGGCGGAACCGCAGGGAGACGGAGTTCTCGTGTCCGCGTTGCTTCTGCGGCTCCTGGACGAGATGACCGGTCAGTCAAATCCAAGACGTTTGAAAAATAAAATCGTATCGTATTTTTCTGACTTTTTGGGGAAAATATGTCAGACCCATCCGACAGCCATTTGGTCATCAGACATACGGTCTCGGCGCCTGTTCTCCTGCGCATGAGGCAACACAACTTACAGCCGACGGAGCTGAGCAACGCCGCAATGGCCATCGTCCTAAGGCAGGAGATCTTTGTCGCGAATATGGTCAAACGTCCTGTTGAGCTCCTGGGCGAGGACTGTGGAATCGATGGCGGCCTAGGCCCAGCGCCTGATGTGATATGGGCGCACCGCATGACGGCGCACGCAGCGCGCGTCACCAACTTCGCATATAGTGACGAGTGACGCACTACAGATCTCTGGGATCATCTTTTGGGGTACCTGGACAGTTGGGACCAAGCAAAGCCCTCTTCCTTTGAACCTCTTAACGAGCTCCACAGCATCGGACTAAAGGACCGAGCCTCAACTTTCCCAGACATCTACTACATTCACGACTGCGCGGTGAGCGGCCGACAGTACCTAGAGATCTGTAAGATCATCCTCCTGGCGCATGATCCTCGCACGCCGAGTTTGGGTCTGGGTCGAGCAAGCTATGTCAAGGCGCAGGAAGAAAAGATTAGGGAATCGGTCCGCATCATCTGCGGAATCTGGATGTCGAACGAGGAGCATGTGCCGGCGCGGGTGTTGGTGGGCCTGGCTATTGGTATCGCGGGCGAGCTTTTCACGGATCCAGATGAGACCAGGCAGCTGTACAACATAGTCCTGGAAGCCGAGAGGCACGTCGGATGGCCGTGTCTCAAGGTCAGCCCCAGCTTGCAGGCCTTCTGGGGCTTGGACGATGCAGTCATTGCTCGTTGAGGCCGACGTCAACATGGAGGCGTGCTTTAGGTCCTTGTCACGTTCAAGCCGGCGTCAAGTCCTGAGAGCACAGACATGAGCGTTCCTGGCAGTTAAGTGTCAATGAGCAGACAAGTTCAATGGACTTTAACTTGATGATTTCTGTCTCAAACGAATGACTCTAGGTTGAGAGAAAATGAGCTTCAAGGGAAGCCATTCTGAGAGAACGGGAAACCCAAAATCTACCCTAGACATGAAATTGGCAACAAGAAAGCACCAAAGCGAACTGTCTGAACAGAAACGCGCTAACACCTTAAGACTTCTACTTTTCCAACCAGATCGTAGACTCAATGCCCGTGGAGCCCAACGGACGCTTCGCATCACCACCAGGGGCATCGCCCTTGACGGCAAGAACAAGATCGGAGAAACCGATTCCCCTCTCTTGCATGCGATTGATGTCTTTCTCACTCTCAGCAGCGCGCACTACCACCGTGGATCGGGAAGACCCCTGCTGCACGCCGATGTCGAAGGTGTACGAGCTCTGTCCGACGGCAGGCTCGAACTGAGAGCCCAAGATCTTGGAGTAGACACGAGCGTACTCGGTCAGCAGATGCTTGGGCACCAGGATTTCGCAGGCCGCAATGCCAGTGGCACCGCAAGGGTGTGTCGTCTTCTTCTCGTCCTCACTTGGAACCCTTCCTGCTCGCGGGGTGACGTCGTGGCAGAAGAACGGGACGTCGATTCTGCCGTCGGCGAAGAGCTCTTGACCGGGCGTCTTGTCGCCTTGGGAGAACTCCGGCCGCGTGACCTTCCAGCTGATCTCCACGCCGTCAGCCTTCTTGCGTGAGCCCGCAATCGGTTTGCCGAATTTGATGCCAAGGCCGGCGTCTTTCTCGGGGCCCTCGGACAATCGTTCGTTGACCGTCCCCATCGATTCCTCTGCAGAGTGGGTTGTATCGGTGATGGCGAAGTCGATCAGGCCCGGGGTTTTAGGTCCCCAGAATCTCATTGGCAATTTTTCATTGTCAAGAGCCGGTGGCTTGTCGTACCAGTTGAAGAACTCAAGGTAGGTGCCATCAGCGAAGATTACCAACTTGTTGCGAGATGGTTGGCCATCGTGGTAGCCTCCAGAGGTGACGGTGAAATTGTCAGTGACCCAGGCGGGGAGGTTTTCGAAGAAGGGAGTATCGACCAGGAGAACGATATGGTCTTGTTGCGTGGAAGTCATGGTGCTGGTTTTTGGTTGTGGTTGATTGCGGAGGTTACATATCCCCTCACTTGTGCTCTCAAAAGTGGCTAGGGACACCATGCATGACGTGTGGGGTAGATGATCTACCACCCCCCTTGGCTAGTTATATATTAAATTGAGACGCAGAAGTAAACCACTACGTGAGAAGACTTTCAATACTTGATTGGGAAGTTGTGATGGCTTCACTTTCCTCACTCCATAACCAAGTGGCATATACTGTACACGTACAATGCTTGCTAGTGTCGTGTGAGTCAATTGAGACTAGGCTTTACCCACGAGAGGATCAAGCTGCGTCTCTCTTCAGATCATTATCAGTCACGTCGTCGAGAACGGCCTGGTTTTGAAGCTTTGCTTGCAGTCTGGCAAGCTTGTGCCTCCTCGTATCTCTCTCCGTTTGACGCGTGACCCACCAAGTATAGCCATTTGTCAACCCGCAAAGACTTACAAGTCCCATGGCAAGCCCAAATGGCAGCTGATACCGCGGTTCATAGACATCTTGGAACATCTGCGGCCCAATAGCGTCACCGATCTGTCCATAACTGTTCACGAAACCGATGGCAAATGCAGAACCCGTTGCCCCGTTCACAGTTTGAGAACGCCACGACCACATCATACTGTCCCAACTCAGAGTGAGCAAGATGATCTTATAGATTTAATGGCAGACGACCGCTAGAGAGAGCCGCTCACAATGGGAGTGGAGAAGGTTACTTACGGAAACCAGGCGATAGAGAATGCATTCCCAATAATCATAGCAATGTAGACACCAATGTCGTGAGGATAGGCAACCAAAACGGAATAGCAAGCCACAGTGATGACGCAACTGGAAATCGGAAATAGAGGGACGGGGATTCTTGCTTTGTTGGACGCCCATCCGGAGCCCAGAAGGAGGGCAATCGTTACGACTGACATGGGGATGTTGAGAATCTGGGCAGTAGCAATGCCACTGTTTTCCACCATTAGTATCGAGAGCACAAGTTGGGCTAGCTGTTTCACCTAAATCCCATGTTGGAAATGATGGTTGGCTGATAGAACTTGACACCGCTGCTACCGGTGGTCATTAGAGCCCAGCTGAGCGTGAAAAGCCACAGTCTCTTGTCGCGGAGCGTTGTGAGAATCTCCTTGAAGACGAAATTCTTTTCGACAGCCCTTGGAGAGTTTTGAGGCAGTCGTGCTTGTAGGAAAGCCTTTTCTGTCGGTGACAACCATTTAGTCGTCGCAGGAACTTTGTTCAAGTCAGTTCAAGATACGCGGTGGTAGTTTGGTTGCTGGTGATGCCAATCACCGCTCAACATACAATCAGGCAGGAAGAACCAGACCACAAACGCGAGCACGATGGTCAGAGCTCCCTCTACTATGAATAGCCTGTCAAAGTGAAGTTAGCAGATTGAGCGAGTGAACCAGGTTGCAGAATGATTTCCGACCATTGCCAACCAGAAATATTGTAAGCTCCCGAGACGAGGTGGAAAGCGTATGCAAGAATTCCTCCAATTATACCTGCGACATTTCCGACAGTAACTTTCGATAATCAGCGCTGGCAATGCAAGTGGAAAGGGTGAGGCTAACAGATCCAGACGAGCCTGACGGCTATCTCATCAGGACGATACCAGTAGGTGAGCTGGAGGATGATAGCGGGAAACATCCCTGCCTCTGCCTAGAATATACTTAGACATGAATGCAAGCATTTCAGTTTCGTTATCTCTCAGAGCTTACCAGTCCAAGTAAGAAACGCACGGTGTAGAGCCCTGCAAGGTTGGTCACTGCCGCGGTGCAAGCCGTGATAAGGCCCCTGAAAATCAGAGATCACACCGTCAGCTTCGCCAGACGACAAAAGGTTGCTGTTCGTTCAGAACTACTCACCAGGTTATCATAATTCTCGACTGCCACCGGGAAGGACTGATTCTTTTCAAGACCAAGTTTGACGGAATCTCTGCTAAAATGTAAGGGACCTATCTTGCCAACGTTAGCCTGAGTCGACAACCGTCCTTCTTCCACGAAGGCGTCACTGACGGTATACAGGATGGTAATCATGCCGAATTGGTCCGAGGTGATTCCAAGTTGTGTCAGGATGTTTTCACTCGTCCCCTTATTCATGATGCGGGCATTGGAGGCCTGTACGAAACTTCCAAGTCAGAACAAACCAATCATGTTGCGGGTCGACCAAAAAAACGCTGAGGACTCACATTGTTCTCATCAATCTTCTTCATCAAATACAGCATTGACAGAAGAGGTAGCAATCGCCAGTCGACTTTGCGGATCAACTTCCGTTCCTCTGCCGCAGTCAGTGCCGTCAGAGCAGTCTCTCGGCTGTTTTCCTCATCCGCTCCGAAGGCATTCGAGACTTCCTCCCCACGGATGGCTGTTCTGAATTTGAGATGGAATGACGGCGGCTCATCCACCGACAGCGCCGAGATTTCCTGAGTTCGCGACATGACGAAGCTTGAGTGGTGACCCCCCTCGACTACAGCAGATATGGGGAATGGCGAAGGTGGAGGTTATGCGAAAGGAGGAGTAGTGATGGCAATGCCTATGATGAAGAAATCTCATACATGATGAGGTTAGCCGAATATAAACAGGAAAAATAGCATGCCATTGCCATCAACACAGTTGAGTATCGATAGGCTGTGGCGAGTCACGCCATCATGAAGAAGAAGCACGCGCTCAGTAATTTCATTGAATGATCGCGTTGAGAATCCTAGAGTCAGAGTTTTCAAGAGGGGATTGGCTTGAACGTTCGTGAACTTATCAAGTGGGCTGCATCACGGTGCTGCATTGGAAAGGCGTCGCAAGGGTTGTGGGGGGCCATCTGCCATGCAGCTCTTCCATGTCAATTACCAAGCCGCGACAAACATCGAATCCGTTCGGATTTAGCTCTTTGTAACGGAGCTTCAAGTTGACGGATAACCAGGCCCGTATCAGAGGGCCCATCTTTATCGACACCTTTTGCGAATGATGTTTACTGCGTCGCGACGCCCATGTCTGCGGATGCCGTTGAATGGATTCCTTAGAGCACGCAACCTGCAGGGCGAATAACGTTTGATTGATTCATCCTTACTATCTTGTAGATAAAAGCTGCGCTACGCTGACCCTGGCCATGTCAGGAAATCACTGGCAAGTAGGATGGCTGTAGACCTTAGAGAGTCTTGGCACATAGCCGTAGGTGGGTGCTGTGACAGGTTAACACCGAAATGCTTGGGGTTTCTGCAAGTTCAAGTATATCTAGGACAACTGGCTGCAAAGAAAAAGAAGGACGAGAAACACGCACGGAAGACAACACATAGTAGTAGAGGCAGTACACGGCATGGAGAAAACGAACTTCAACGTCGGAATCTTAGATACGAGCAACGCCAAATCTCACGATCGCCGCCAAGTCTTCCTTATGTTCTTCAGTACCGCCGTCGGGAAAACATACCCTTGTTACGAGAATTGCTTGGGGCCAGTAAACCCGCTTATTTTTATATCCATGCAGTCATCTTTCAAAGATACGCTATCTTCTCTTGTAAAGACTATCAAAGGATATGCAGGTCTGTACAACCCTGTACCAACCATATGCTTGGCACATCCACAACCAACCATATCATGTTTCTACGTTAACATGAAATGTAGCCCTGCTCTAATGCCCCATACTTCTCCTCTTGCGCCAGAGATACCATCAAGCACGCCAGAGCCCCATGGCCGTCAGGGCTATCTGCATGATCAGGCAAGTCCATTTGGTAGCAAGTGGTCAAAACTACAAATGACGCAGCGAAACAAGCATGTGAAAGGCGATGCTTCTGATTCATTATTTGACTGGAACCCTACGACAATTGATCGGGATACTATCGAACATCCAACACAACTCAGTGAGAAAACGAAATGACGAGACACAGTGAGAAGGGCGGTCTTGAGGACCCTCTGACGACGGCAGAGATCCAAGACATAGCAGAGAGAAAGATGTTGTCTTCTGCATGGGACTATTTCGCGAGGGCTGCGGACGAGGAGAGGGCATTGGAACGGAACAGCAGTGCTTTCAACCGGTAGGGTCATATTAGTCGACGGAGATCACGGGAGAAACTGACCTGTCAGGCTATTCGTTATTCCACGAGTACTAAGAGACGTGAGCAATGTGAACACCGACGCAACTTTACTTGGTCATACGTACTCTATGCCCGTGGGGGTAGCACCAACAGCGAGACAAAAACTAGCTGGTGGTAACGGGGAAATAGACACCTCAAGAGTAACGGCCAAGATGAATCTGAACATGACTCTGTCGGCCGGCTCGTCTACACCGATAGAGGACGTAGCTAATGCTCGAGAGAAGTCGGAAAGGTCTCCGCCACTTTGGGTGCAAGTATATCTTCAGACCGACGTAAGCAAGAGCGTACAATGGATCAAACGTGCCGAGGGTAAGTTGGGTCTTGTTCCCTGTCGCGCCCGCTCCTGAGAACTAAGCCGTTACTCCCAAAAACAGCCGCTGGCTGTACTGCTCTTGTTCTCACCGTGGATACTCCTATACTCGGCAACAGATTGTCTGAGCGCCGCAGTCTTCTCGCCGAAAAGGCGCTGAGCACGAAGCCCATAGCCAGCGCAGCCACCGTGAACCGCATCCTCATGGACGCCCGAACCAAGCAAGAGGCCAAGGATATCGCCGATTCCGCCGGCGGCGCTCTGATCAACTCGGCCCTGACATGGGAGACCACGATACCGTTCCTTCGTTCTGTGTCGTCCATGAAGATACTTGTCAAAGGCATCATGTCACCAGAGGATGCGAGGCTTGCAGTGGACTACGGGGTTGATGGAATCGTGGTTTCCAACCACGGGGGAAGACAGCTGGACTGCGTGCCTGCCACTCTGGAGCTGCTGCCGCAGATTGCGGAAGCCGTCGCGGGCAAGATACCTGTGATTCTTGACGGTGGGGTAAGGCGGGGAAGTGATGTATTCAAGGCGATAGCCTTGGGCGCAGACTTCGTGCTTGTTGGTCGTCCCGTGCTTTGGGGACTGGCTTACGATGGAGAAAACGGTGTTTCCGCAGTGTTGAACATCTTGGAGAGGGAGCTGAGCCAGACGATGGCACTAGCAGGAGTAAGCTCCGTTTCAGAAATTGGCCGATCGTATCTCGGGGTGACGAGGGAAGATGGCTTCGGGATCAAACGTCTATAGATATATGTCGTTGTATTTGTCTTGCTTAGGCTGTGTCGTCCACCGCGATATCACCGCGGTCCAGAGTCTGAAGGTCTACTCCCCACACCATACCTAGTTACATCGCACGAACCCGAAAGAAATGATTGAAAGTCTAGCCTGGTGTAAGATTGCGCCATTAACGCACAAATCTCGTGCTGAGCAACTTCGCTACATATACTCGAATGTTTGAAGATGATATTAGCAGCAAACGACACCGATACACCCATTGCCTCCTTCAGCATTACCAACGCTCATCTCAGCCCTGAATCCAGAACAATGACGGACAAACCATCGCGTCATCCGACTTCTATTGGCTGATTGTGGGCTCGACGGTAGACGGTTAGGCACCGGAGTGAATGTATGGTGCCCATAGAATCGGATCTCGGCCAGAGCGGACCTCTTGCGTAGCATAACGTAATGCTTCCGCGATGACTCGATTCGTAGCATTACTCCGTCCATCTTGTGCCAAATACTCGTAAAAGAGTTTTGCTACCTGAATGCAAGTCTCATCGTCGGCTGACCAAAGGGAGCCTATTACGTGCCCGAATCCAGCCACCTGGAAGGCACTGACAATGTGGAGGGCTTCGTCGGCGAATTGCCCATCCTTGACTTCTGCCGTTGAGCATGCCGAGAGATAAGCAATGCGCGCCTTTTCAAGGGTTCGCTTTTCTGAAATGGCTTGAACAGTAAGTTTATCTAAGCATGGCCCTTCTAAGGTAGTCGTTTGCAGAAGTAGGTGGCTGTCCGAAGGGTTTGCGCGATCTGAAGATCCGTGGCAGGCAAAGTGAACGATATCTGACTGTCTCATCCTGTCCATTACCTCTTTCGCCGATGGCTTTTCCAGATACTCGACGTTGAAAACATCTCCAAGAGCTTGTTGAATAGCCTTACTTTCTTTGATGACCCCAGAAAGTGATTTTTGGCCGGGCGTCTCAGGCATCGCAACGACTAGAACTGAAGCCTTCGCGTGCTTCTCGCTATCCCTCGCTGCACAGGATCTCGCATACACAAGCGACTTTATTGTCGGGGTGTAGGAGGGTACTGTTAGACTTAGCGTGTCTTCTCGAGATCCCTCCGAATAAAGGCCGGCAGCGTGGAACGGAAACGAGCTGGCGACGCCTGTGCCAATCCACCACATCCGAGGAGGCTCCGCAGAAGGAGCGATATCAAGCTCTGTGAAGATCGGCCTCACGCAAACTCTCCATAGCCACGACAAGAATCCAACGCTGTATTTTGCCGTGACGCCCTTTTCGCTTTTGATGTCTCGAACATGTGTCTCGCCATATCCATCCTTTGATCTGGACATTCCGAAGGCGCCAGCCAGGACCGAGACCTGTGATGGAGTGATCTCTGGCAAGTTGATCGCTTTGCAACCAGAGCTGGAAACAATGATCGCGTCACTGCTAATGCTTGTGACGTTTACAATGATAATCGGTCCTTCGGTGGCACACTGAAGCAGTTCGTCCAGTGTTGGCTCTAGAAGAAACCTTTCGTGGCCACGATGACGACGAATCCGATCCAGGCAGTCCTCCAATTGGCGATGTGCTTCCGTGCGCTCGTGAATTAAGTGGTCGCGAGCTCTAGGCTCTACAACATCATCGATGGGTTGGGATGCCAAAAGCCGTAATCGCTCAAATTCGTTCGCCAAATCAGGATGATCCTTCTTTAAGGCGGAGGCTTCGCTACGGTTGTCGATCAAGTAACCGAGGATGAGGCCTCGTCCGAATTCCACTTGTTGAAGGGCTTGACTTACACGGCCCGTCCTTACAAAAAGAGAACACGCGTCAGACGCAAGTCCTGCGGTCTGCAAAACTGCGTGCTGCTGATCCTGACGGTCCAAAGAGCGGTCACAAACAGAAGGAAGAAGCTTCACTGCGTCCTGGGCCAGTTCGCAAGCCCGCTCCCACATGGGCAACTCTAGTAAAATCCGAATAGCCCGTCGAGCCGCTTGCACCCGCACCACAGGTATTGCGGTAGGGCATTTTGTCGATTCTTCGAAAAGGTTGAGAGCAGAGTCGCGATGTTCGATGTTTCCTGTCTGCTCGTAGCTGCAGAACAGTACATCCCCGAGGTTGCTTAGATATTTAGCCAAATCAGGATGGTTCTTGGGTGTCTCATCAACAGCACTCTTTGCAGTCCGCAATGCATCGTCAAGAATATCCATGTCATTTGTCTTTTCGTATTGGCGGAATAAGAAAAGCCCGAGGTTGCTTAGTAGTCGTGCCCGGTTGGAGTGGCCCTTGGGTGTTATTTGGACTGCTTTCCTCATGCTTGATATTGCAGCCTTGAGGTCGTCCATGTTTCTCGTCTCCTCGTATTGGCTAGAAAGCATGTTTCCACGGCTATTTAGACATGTTGCGAGGTGAGGATTGCTCTCAGGTGTATCAGAGATTGCTTGCGTCGTATTCAGCAGTGCGGCCTCAAGGTCGTGCATGCCCCCTGTTCGCTGATATCGGCGGAATAACCTATCGCCAAGGCTGTTTTTCCACATCGACATATCGGGATGGTCGTTGGGCGTAATGGAGACCGCTTGAGCTGTATGTAGTATTGCAGCTTCAAGGTTGCTTCTGTTCCCTGTCCGATCGTATCGGTTCAACAACAAACCCCCAAGGCTGTTAAGATATGATGGTCGTTCGTAATGGCCCTCAGGTGTGACGGAGACTGCTTGCTCTACCATCGATATTGCAGAGTTCAGGTCGTCGAGGCTTCCTATCCGCTCGTAGCGACGCAATAGTCTCAGTCCAAGGTTGTGTAGCCGCTTCGTAAGGTCGGGATCATTCTTGGGCGTAGCAGAGACTGCTTGCTCTGCATAAGACACTGCAGTTTCGAGATAGCTCAAGTTTCCGGTCTCCTCATACAAACTAGAGCATACAGTCCCGGTGTTATTTAACAAACCCAGTAGACCGGGATCATTCTGAGGCGTCAAAGAGACGGCAAGACTCATATTTGACAACGCAGCCTCGAGGTCGTCCGTAATTCCTGTTAACTTGTATCGGCTGAACAGCATTCCCCCATACCCATTTAGCCAGCTTGCTCGATCGTGATCGTTTCCAGTCGAGTTGGGCGTTGGTTGCGCTTCCTTCGTAGTCGATATTGCGACGTTGAGGTCATCCACATCTCCTGTCCGCACATATCGGCGGAATAACATGTGCCCAAGATCATCCAGCCATGGTAATCGTTCGGGATCGTGATTGGCCATAGTAGATATTGATTCTGCACTTTTTGCATTCGATATTGCATTTTCAAGGTCGTCCAAGCTTTCCGTCTCCTCGTGTCGGCATAGAAACATGTTTACAAGGTCATCTAGCCAACTTGCTAGATTGGGATCATCCTGAGGTACCGCGGAAACCTCTTGTGTTGCAGTCGATATTGCCTCGTCAAGTGTTTCCAAGTCTCTCGTCTCACAATATAGATGAAAGAGCATATTCCCAAGTTTCATTTTGCTTGGCCGCCTTAGCAGGATTCGATCGGTGCCGGGTGAAGGGATCTCCGGGCTGTCTCGCCCGTCGTACGTCTGCTCCTCATCTTCGGTCATAATGAAGTTACGGGACTTCGAAATCTCATAGAATCTGTAACGTCTTCAAGAGTTTTGTCGTTGATGACTAGTCTTGCTCAGCGCTGTCCGATGGAGACTTCGAAACATTCAGAGAGGGCCCGTCGAAGGTAAGCAAGTTTACTCGATGACGGACCGCTAATCTATGGGAACTTTAGAATGAACTCATTTTCACTTAAGTAAGGGAACCCTTACCTTGAGATGATTTACCACTTTGCTATACCTTGCCTCGGTCGGCGTCTCACTTTGCCAGTGGCCTTGCCTCGTCGCGGAACTTCCAGAACACTCAGCGATCGTTATCTTGCAAAGATGTATGGTTTGTCTCACAGCTCAAGGAATCTATTCGATGAACCGTCACGGTCGTTCGGGGAATGTTGAAGAGTTCACGCAGAGTTCACTCTCCAGAGAGGAAGACCGAGTGTTCTTAGTACGTAGGGGGTAATTATGAATATGACGTGGCTGAAATCTGTTTGACAACAACCCACTTACGAGCTCCCACATGGAGTGCATGCATGGTACACGCTGTCAGTGACAGTCACGTTGTGTAAACTGCTCCACCCATTGATGTACAAACCTGGCAAATTGCCATGCAAGAGATGAGCCTCCCCTGCCACGAGAACTTTTCACTGCTCGGCAGACTTCGCAGAAACTACAACTTTGGGCACCAAGGCCTTGCTTCAAAACCATAGTATGGCACATAGACCGCGGTAAATTCCGAATGTTCCGCAATGGCATTCAACGATGGGCAATCATCGCCATGGAATGTAATGGTAAGGCTGTCGTATGCTCCCCAGGAACATCTGCTAACCTCAACAGTTATGTGCATGCCTTCAAACGCCAACGCAGCTCCAGGGGTATATGCAGGTTCAATCACACATCCTGCAGCGTTTAGGCAGCAGGAACGCTGCGCCGTTCTCATAACACCACGTGCGGGCGAAGAAGGGCAGAGTTCGGTTGGCATGCGGGGGTCCGGTAATAACAAAGCTGCCAAGACCAGAAAACGGCTTCCAGTGTGTGGTTGTATGAACAACATCAATCGAGGAGCTGATAAATCGGTGAAACTTGCCGCGAGTCTGATTGATGCTTGTAAGCTTCCAGATCAAGGCAGATTAACGTTTGCATGCAGGCAATGTTATGTGTATACTTGATTCCCGGGCACATGGATCATGACCCCATTGTGTACCAGTATCCTTTTCCACAGAGTCTTCAACTTAGTAGCGATGACTTCAACCAAACGCGCCCTTTTGATCGCCAGCCCCTTTTCAGGCCTCCGCGGCCCGATCAACGACGTCAAGATCATGGACAAGGCACCTCCTTCGTGCTCAAAACAGTGCAGATGCATAGCACCAATAAACCATTACAAAGTCAAAGGCAAGTTGATTTGTGAAGAAACATCCTGGAACCTGAAACTTTATTTTTCAACTTCCAAATATATCCCAAGCTTGGCATAGCAGAGCGGGCCGATGAAAACTGGATACGCAGTCCACACTCTGCTTAGAACATTTTCCTCCCTGGAGATAATTTGAAGCCCTCGAGTGATCAGCCGAATGTTTCTACGAGACCAGCGGGCTTCTCGTTCTTGACCTTGAGTGTCAGCCTTGCTTGCTGCTCACCCGGGTGTTGTGGCCACCCTGAAAGTGTCCCGCCGTGGTTTCTCAGAGATGCTGCGCTCTGGTCAGTACATTGCATCTGACTTGCAAAGTCTTCATACCTGGAACATGTCCCATTTCGGCAGCAGATTGCTACCCAAGTTGGTGACGCCGCAAACGGGATCGAGTGCCCTGGAAAGTACCGTAAGGCCTCCGCCGCGGTGGTATCGAGAAGACATAAGCTGCAAGCAGCCCCACAGGTCGCAGGCAGCCTTGGAACCGTCGTCTCCCTTGTTGAACTTGTCAAGCAGAGCCCAAGTGCACGACTGCCAGGCATTCGCTTCGTCTTCGGTCACCGGCTTCTGCGCAACAGCAACAGCTGCGAGTAGAGTGGTGAGTGACAGAATAGAGACCTTCATTGTCGACTTTCTGGAGTGTGGTCAGCAATGGTGATGTTGGATGC
Source organism: Colletotrichum sp. SAR11_240 (assembly GCA_025328625.1). Taxonomy (NCBI): domain Eukaryota; kingdom Fungi; phylum Ascomycota; class Sordariomycetes; order Glomerellales; family Glomerellaceae; genus Colletotrichum; species Colletotrichum sp. SAR11_240. Next base: position 35,794 of record JAKMXA010000272.1, read on the forward strand.
TGGGAAAGGAACGAACGGCGGTACAGATTCAGGTATGAAGTTTTACTGAATTGTAATGTGATGTGAAGTGCTTGAAGTTTCGAAGTGATGGGTTTGTCTCTTGCTTTTATCCTTTCCTCCTCCAAAGCCTGAGCCTGTTTCATTCGGCAGCAACCAAAAGCTTTTCATTGACCGACTTCAGAACCTGATTCCACAATTTCGATGCAACCATACCACGATAACACAGACTGTTACGCATAGGCGGGGTTCAATGTCGCGTCACTTGCGAGGAGCCGCAGGCTTGTATCTCGTCGGCCAGCAGATCAACGTAGCACTTATGTTACAACCATCGCGATCGATGATTTAGAGACGCGGGTTTGGTTGCTGATTAACAGGAATGACTCTATTCGACGCGTTAGTATCAGTGAGGTGAGAGTCACGATAGACAGCTGTTGTCGATTCACGGAAACGGGAGGCGTGTACTCCATCGCATCTCATATCGGTGCGGAAGATAGGCGGGTCCAGAACAGCAGCTCAACATTGCTCTGCAGTCATCACAACATGAGCCTCATTAACTACGTGCTACAAACATTACACCAGTTATCCAACACCGTGATTCCACTTCCTGATTGGATCCATGTTCAGACCGCCCTCGGCCGCCTGCCACACCGGCAACAGACCGAGGTAAATGTGCTCAGAGTCGCTTCAACCGAGTCTGCTTCAACCCGATGAAAGGCTGATCTTTCGCTTGGAACGAGATTTAACACGTCAAAGAGAACTCAGTTCGGCTGGTGGCCTTTGTGCTCAGGCGGCCTTGGGGCCGCGTTGAACCAAAGTGCGTAACTTCCGTATATGAAGACTATGGCACAACATGAGCTCCCGCGCGGCAACAAAAATGATGGCTCGGGGAAGGTAATTGGGTTGATTGATTGGGTATGGCATGTTCGTCAGCCGCCTTGTATTGCTTGGAGTTTGACTGAATGACGCGTTGCACTTTATATGAATCATCATAACAACAAAATGACTGACACAAGACCACTTTACACTTGAGTATAAAGGCATAGTAAGGAAATGAATCTCTCTGCTCGTTCAAGATTCAGTCAGCATCATTCATCGACAACTCATTCTGTTGCAGTCATCGTTCATCGTATCTTTATTACACCACCGCTCAGCGCTTTTGCAAAGATGCGTCTGGCTATTCTAGCGCCTCCTTGGCTTCTCTTCAGTTGCTGTCTAGCCAAGCAGTCCGCTCAGATCTTAGGCAGTCCATTCGCCCTGGGATCCTCCGGATCAGCCATTCAGCATAATCTGGACAGCATCATACCTGCCACCGACCCCAACTCAGGCCGCGTGAAGTGCTGTCCCATCGGTACTGATTTCGACGGCAAGAGCTGTATCATCACCGGGCCCACATGCCCTCCGGGAACGTACCGCAAGGGCAAGCACTGCCTTCACAACGCTCCTCCGGAATGCGGCAACGGCTACGAGTACAGCGACGGCCAGTGCATCTCTCGGAAGCCGCCTGCCTGTGATCACGGCACTGTTCTTGTTGGCAAGCACTGTGTTCATGAGCGTGCCCCCACCTGTGGCGAGGGGTTTCAGCTTCGTGGTGCCATATGCGAGTCCCTCAAGAAGCCTCAGTGTCTCGAGGGCGATGTCGTTCATGGAGCCAGCTGCGTGACGCCCGAAGGCCCATCTTGTCCTAACGGATCCAAAGTCGAAGGCGCTTCGTGTATCTCCAAGAAGGACCCTCAATGTCCACCGGGAGCCCGCTACGTGTCTTCGAGCCGGCAATGTATGTCAGAGAAGTCCCCTCAATGTCCTGATGGGGCAACTCTTGAGTTCGGCCAATGCACCTCTTCCGAGGGGCCAAAGGTATGCTCATCCGTATGAACGAGTGGCGAAGATGGGGAAATGTGTGCTGATCAACACCTACAGTGCCAAGGCGACTCGACCTTTGATCCTGAACGTGGATCCTGCACAGTGAGCAGCAAGCCCCAATGCCCTGGCGAGACAACCCTTCAAGGACAATCATGCGTGGACGTGAGCGAAGCCAAGTAAGTACTTCTCTTCAGTATCATTCAAACCGATGGGAATGAATATTAGTCAGAGAGCTTACTCAATCATATTACAATCAGATGCCCCCCTGAAACAAAGATCTCTACGGACAGAGCATCGGGAATTTCTCGCTGCTGTCCAGGCGGAACGACTGCCTCAGGAGATACTTGCAAGTCCACGACGACCACTGAGGACTGCCCATCGGGTACAACATACAAAGATGGAGAGTGCATCAAGTATTCCAACCGTCAACCTTCGTGTCCGAGCGGGTGGTTGCTAGAAGCAGATCAGTGCGTGAAGCGAGGAGTTCCGAATTGCCCGAACAACACCTATCCGGATGGTGATACCTGTGTATCCACCTTGGAAGCGCCCGGCTGCCCCGAGGGATACCTGTACCACGACTCAAAATGTATTCTCCGATCAAGTCCCACATGCTCCGGGAAGACGATCCTCGAGGGCGACAAATGCGTCAGCTACGCCAAGCCAACGTGTGACGGTAAGTCTGCGGAGTGGGATGGAAAACGGTGCAACCTCAACCGGAGACCAGAGTGTGCGCGAGGAGTACTTCATGATGGTTTCTGCGTCATCGGGAGCAAGCCCTCTTGTCCTGAAGGCACTGCTTTTGATGGTGTCGGATGTCTATCCATCAAGGACGCCCCGGTCTGCCCATCTGGCTCAGTGCTCAACCAGGAAGGGCAATGCGTCACTACTATTCAAGCCACTTGTACACCACCGGCAGTCTACCGAGACGGCCGTTGCGTTCATGGCCAACCTGCATGCCAAGCTGGGTTCGTTCTCACAGATGACGGGTGCCGATCGGTAGATGGACCCAGCTGCCCAGACGGCAAGACTATGGTCAAGGGGACCTGCGTCTCGATCGAGAAAGAAACATGCAAGCCCGGCTATGTTCTCAAGGATGGGCAGTGCGTGTCAGCGTTGCCGCCCAGCTGTGGAGATAATCAAGTTTTCAACGGCACTGGCTGCGTGGGAGTCACGCCCGACTGTCCTGAGAATGCCTATTTCGAGAACGGCGAGTGTGTTTCGAGCAACGACCCGAAGTGCGATGCCAACTTCGTCTTTAATGGCAAGAGCTGCGTTGCTGTCAAGGAGCCTACCTGTACCGATGGTCATGTCTACAACGCCGTCACCGGGGAGTGTTTCGCCAAGGCTGTACCGGAGTGCCAGGAAGACGAGATTCTCGAGGATGGACGCTGCAAGTTGGTGACTGCGCCGTGCGTCGAGTACAAGTTTTGCTTGGCTGGCGCACAAGGCCTTATTTCTGGTTCCGGTGGCCCACGCAAACCAGCTGGTGACTCTGGGGGCAAATCTCAGAAGTCTTTGACCGGGAAGCCTTCATCCAGCGAAGCTCTCAAGAAAGGAGCACCAGACGGTACGCAGGCCAGCATCCCTGTTGACGACCCAATCACCAATAACGAAACAGCCAAACGCGATCCGCAGGCCGGCAAAGACAGCACCAATCTGACAGACAAAGAGAAGCCAGACATCTCTACACCGCCAGGTGCAGAAACGAAGTCCGGGAACACGGGCACAGTTCCGGACCCGAATGTCCAAGTACCCGATCCTGCCACGATAGCCCAGGGCGGATCTGGCGGTCTTAAGAACGGCGCCGGAGCGGACGGGTCCACAAAGCCTCACTTTCCCCCAAGTGACGAGGGCGAGGCTAGCTATACTGGTCATGGATCTGGTTCAGGGGCATCTGGCACAGCTCAAGACGGTGCTGGACGTGAAAAGGGTGGCAAATGGGTTGAGTATGAAGAAGATATCCCCGATCGAAGAAAGCTCAGGAAGTGGATTGCGGATGACGATGCTGATGCTCATGGAGGCATTCCATTAGGCCAGGGTGGCACTGGTGGTCTGCCTTCTGGTGGTCAATGGAAGCTTGATGTCGACATGGGAGGTCTTCCAGATGGCCTGGGAGGCAACTTTCGAGCCGGCGGCGGTCAGGCGCAGCCAGATAGCCAACAAGTCCCAGCGGGAGAAGTCAGCGAGGGCTCACAGCTGTGGGGGCCCGGGAAGATGAAAGGCGCATTTGCGGACTGGCAGAAATCTGCAGAGGGCATCCAGAAGCCAGCGGCAGATGTTGTGGGTGATTCGCAACAGGGGAGTGGCGGAACCGGACAGATTCCATCTGGAGGAAGTTGGAGTTACAAAGGCGGCAGTTCTGGAGCTGGGTCATACGGCACCTGGAAGCCAACAGGAGATGCCTCTAGTGAGTCTTACTACTCGAGGCTAAACAAAGGAAACTACGGTTCTTACCAAGGTGGAGGTAGAGTAGAGACAGGTTCTGGAGGCGGCCCGGCTGTAGATGCCTCAGGCGAGTCTTACCACTCGAGGCTGAAGAAAGGAGGTTACGGTTCATGGCAAGATGGAGGTGGAGCAGAGGCAGGTTCTGGAGGCACCCAAAGGCCGACGGGAGATGCCTCTGGCGAGACTTACTATTCGAGGTTGAAGAAGGGAACTTACGGGTCTTACAAAGGTTGAGGTAGAGCAGAGGCAGGTTCTGGAGGTACCCAAAAGCTGACTGGAAATGCCTTTGGTACCTCTCACTGGTCGAGGGCTATGATGGTTGACTTCGGCGGTAAAATGTAGAAATATTAGTCAGGGTACAGGATTTGCAGGAGGCGGAGGCGGAGATTCTCATTTCAATGAGAATAACAAGAAGCGAAGGGTTCTCAATGCAAAGACGACAACGATAGGCCGGAGGCTCGAGGCAGAGATGTAGTCTTGCAACCATAGCAGCCTTCATGCTTGGCGAGAGAGGGGCTTTGCATCACAATCTTTTTGACAAATGCGAGACAACAAACCAAGCTTCATGACATTGTATCCCAGTTGGTAGCCCCAAGCTTAACACAGCCAACCCATCAAACTCCTCTCACGCAGAACACGATCCATCCCCGAAATAACCACACCGAATTGTAAAGTAATCCAACACGAAATCCTCCGTGCCGCTCCTAGCCCCTCGGCAGACAGTACACCGGTTCGCCTTGTTGTCGCCGTTCTGGACGTCCATGTCAGGGACGAGTACGTGGCCGCCGATCTCGGTGGCGCAGATGCCGACGGCCTCGTCGATGCGGCCCAGCGCCCATTTGTCGTATACGCCGCTGGGATAGGACCAGTAGAAGGCGCAATCTTTTGCTGCTGAAAGAGTGGTGAAGATGGCGAAGATGATGGCTGGCGACCACATGGCGAGTTGCAGTTTGAAAGGTGAGTTGGAGTTGTTTGCGTTGCAACTCTGAGAGACTAAAAAACAAAAGGTAACTTGAGATGAAGCCATGGCTAAAAGTGCTATTCAAACTGATCTCTCCGCGCGTCCCGCGGTCTCACGAGAATCATTTCGAAGGTCTTGAGCACTGCTGATCTGTTTGCGAGTCATGGACGCGATGGTGTTGAGGGCATTTAATCTAACCAACGCGCAAAGTCCAGAATAGAAAACTTTACTTTGCAAGCACAAGCCTCTTGTTGTAACCCGCTGTAACCCGCCGATGCATTCGGTAAGCCTGGGAGGTCATCTGTGGTGACTGCCCTCTCAGCGATTCGGTTTGATGTCTGAAGAATGCATTCGAACTATGCTCATGGTATGACTTTCCAACACTTGTTTCCCGCATAGTAACTCCTCATCATGAATATGTAGCCATCCAACTCCAGGCGCCGTTATGTCAAACATCTCTTTTCCTATTTGTCAATCTCTGAAAAAAATTCCTCACGCCTTGCAGGCGCTGTAGCTGTTCCATCCCGACGCCTGCTGCCACTCCGTCAGTGACTTGATCAACGTCGGGTCGATGTCCCTGTTCGCCTTGATGAAGATCGTCTCGAAGGGGTGCACGTTGGTCCCAAAGTATTTTCCGTTCCACAAAACATCGCCGTTCTGCGACGAGTCGCATTCGTCAATGTAGTTCTCGGACTTGTGGAACGCCGTCATCATCAAGTCTACTTTGTACCCATTGTTCAGGAAGATGCTTGTCGCGCCAACCTCGGCGTGGACGGCGTGGTTCCAGTCGTTGTAGCAGCCAGCGAGGCCGACGGGATCCTTCTCGTTGCCGAACTGGTCGCTGGCGTGTGAACTGGGCGGAGGGTTCAGGAGCAGGTCTATGCCAATTGAGTCCGTCGCCCAGATCATGGACTGCACGTGGAACCGAGGCCAGCAATTGGCGGTCATACCGACCAGCTGGAAAATGTCAGAACCGGGGTCGCATGCTGCATAGAGATGAGAGGGGCTTGCTTACCTTGACTTTATCGGTGACACGATCCAGGTAGAGATCGCTCCAGCACGCCTGGGCCCAGTGAGGGAGGAACGGGCCGCGGACGCTCGCATTCAAGGTGATGAAGCGCTTGTACTTCTTGTAGAGATCACCCTCACGAAGAATCTCACCATAGGCGCCCAGATCGAAGCAGGTGTTGGGGCGTTTGACAACCCTGATGTTCTTCTTCTCGGGAATCTTGCTTTCCGCATTCGTCTCGCCGTTCAAGATGAAGACGAAATCAGCAGCATCGTGGAGACCCTGCTTTACAAAGTAGTCGAGGTTCTCGAGAGCGGCGGCGGATTCGGCGAAGGCGTAGAGAATCAAGGGCCTATCTTTCGATGACGACGTGCTGGACGGCGAGGAAGACTTGCTTGGGGCCTTGGCTGTCTCTTGGCTAGCTGGCTTGGAGCCAGCCTTAGCATCCGCCTTCGCCTTGTCTTCGTCTTCCTCATACCATGGCGGTAGAGTGACTTGCGGCGACGTGTCTGGGCGAGAGGCGTCCGGTCGCGGCTTCGAGTTGCCTGATGATGGGTGTTCGGGGACACTTGCAGGCTTACCTCCCGGGACGATGTTGGGATTTTGAGCGGGAATGGCGGGCTGCGCGGGTTGTTCATGCGTCTAAGCACACCAGTCAGCGAGTTCCCGTCGAAAACGTGAGAAGAAACTCACGATGTGTGTCGGCGTCTTTGGATTAGTCGACGTAAATGTAGACAGCGTCCACAGGAAGATGAGGAACATCAGCAGCCCAACGGCGGTCTGCTTGTTGACCGGGAAGCTGTTCCCCATGGCTCTGGTGCGGGTGGAAGAAGCTCGAGGGATTCGCAGGGACAGCTTTGGCGTGGACCTCGCCAGCTCGAGAGCTTGGAATCGATGCGATTCGTATGCGATTCGTGTGCGATGCGACAGCCGAATATCCGGAGCCGGAGGAGCAGGTCAAGACGAGGCGCAAGAAAAAGATGGAATAACCATCAGATGCTTCGAGCAGCAGTTTGGGATGGCAATTGAAGGAAGAGACAATGTGATCCGAAGTTGAAATGGGAGAGAGTTCTTGTCTTGTCGGAGGCCAGTCGCAACAAGACAAGGGAGCCCAGGCCAGATTGGAGGCCAGGGAGCTCCATCTGGGTACGGACAGGATGGCGTGGCATGGTATGGGAGTTATTTAGGGAGAAGTGGGCTAGTCAGGGCTGGATGATGGGAGGGATTTGGAGGGAAACGGAAGCAAGGAATGCGGGTTAGAGTTCGAGAACTTGTAAGAGACGGTCGAGTGTGGCTGAAGCTAGTGTTGCTGTCATGTCACTTCGCCCTACTCTTGTCAGTGTCAGCGACGATGAAGTGACATGACACTGCCGTCCAAGCGCCGCATGGCACGGCAGGACGGGACGAGCATCTCACATTGATGTCGTACGCAGTACACGGCGCCGTTGAAGATGAACTGGCTGGCTGGATGGAGGCTCGGGGGGGGAGGATCTACGATTCGGTGGATGCAGGCGGACGGGATGCACACTGGTGACACCACCATCCCTCGAATCGACGGCTAGGAACCGGGAGCCTGGACTCGTAAGAAGCCCACAGTCCACGTCCCCCCCTGTGGAACTCTCTGATCGGGCTGTCCAATCCAGCGCAGCGGTCCAGTCAGTCCCTGAGGTGGCCTGGCAGCGTCCGCGTTGATGCCGGCCGGGCCTTTCCCCCCACACCCGGGACACTGGCGGCGTGGCGTTCACATTGCTCAAGGTGGGTGGGTGCTGTTCGGCAGACGGCAGACGGAAGACGGCTTGAGAGACGGGCGAAGCCACAGTAATAGGTAGCCTTCTGCTGTCGTGAGGCTGGATGTCGTTGATATTGAAGTTGCCAGGTCATCGGTACTCGCATTCAACCCCCACGCGGCTCGCTTCAAGTCAAGGTCGTCATTGCATCAAATCTTGCCTTATCGGGGACTTTCTTTTCCCTCACACAAGTGCACTATGGATGGATGGATGTATCCGTAGGGGTTTGTTCCCTCAAATTCCCGTCTGCGCTGCAACCCCCTGCATGTCGTCCCTTGCATTCTGCACTTGGCGATTGGTACGATATCGACCTGTGGCTGGGTACCGGAGCTGAGGTATGCCGTACCGCCTACTCATGTCGGTGCCAATGGCGCATGTCTCGGACGCTCGCAATCGGCCGTGCAATCTCTATCAGTCTTAGATGCGCCATCGCCTTCAAATAAACGTGCAGAATTGCGCCGAGACTTTAGCCGACTTTGGGCGGTGCATCTATCGCAATTGACTTTGGCAATCAAACGCAAGGGTGGACTTGAGGAGAGACAGCAGCGCACGTCAATCCCGCTAGAGTTGACGACCGCCAAGCCAAGCAACTGCGACCTCTATTCGGACGGAGCATTGTTTGCCCATGGGATGGATGCTGTCTGCCGCATAGTCGACCGCCAAGGGCTCAGTCTCGACCTCGCGATGGCCTCTGCTGCAACAGTCGCAACTGCCGATGGACGGTCAACGAAAAAGTTCAAGAAAGGACGTCGCAATGGCCGGGATTGTTGCAGAAACGTACGGTTGCTGACCCGGAACTGCCTTATCTGGAAATCGTGTTGGAAGGAGTCGCTATCTCGAGCGGGGGTTGCACCGAGTGGAGGTCCATCTCACCATCTCCAACAACACCAACACCAACACCACCCGCGCAATAGAAGAGAGGGCGAGCGCCATTGACAACTTCACTTCCTGGTCCTGTTCAGCAGCATCTCTGCCCGTCTTCCGATCTCACCTCTGAAACATCATGTCTTCTTCCATCACGATCCAGCCGCCACTGTCGCGACGGGGCCACGGCCCCGGCCTCATCATTCTGGTTGAGGCGGGACTCAATCTAGCCAAGCACGACAAGATTCTGGATCCTCCACCGGCGCAGAAATGGGCCGAGGAGGGCTACGCCGTGGCTCAAGTGGTCGTTGCTCCTGGGCTCGCCAACATCCCCAACGACATCACATCGGCCATTGCCCAATTAAAAGCGCTTGAGAGCTGTGATGACAAAGACAAATTTGGCGTCATTGGTGAGCCCTTCAATATCACATGACACCATCAGCATCTGACCGTCACGTAGCCTGCCTCGCCTGTCAAGCACCGGCAGTCGCCGATGCCCTAGAGAGCCATCCTGAGATCAAGGCCGCCGTCTTTTTCAACTTTGCTCAAACCCTCGGCATTCCCACTCTCTCACACGCCTCAGGTCCCGACGGCGGCGGCACCAAACCTGTTGCCCCGTCCAAAACCTATCATTACCCATCAGCCGGCGATTTCTTCACCATTCCGAGCCATGTCAACTTCAATGCTAATGCTGCTGGTCTCGCCCACACGCGCACGCTGACTTTTCTCAAGCCCATCCTTGGGGGACCGTACTTCGATCTTGAAGCCGTGTGGGAGGAGCATACGCTGTTTGAATTTGGCGAGCGAAATGTCGATAAGACCATGGCCACCATGGTTGAGCAACCTTATGTGAGTGTGCGTTGTCGATGTGGCGATGACACCTGCTGACTGCGACGAGGTCAATCATATTCCCACACTCACCGGCGGCGTAGGCCGCGCCCGCCTCACCAACTTCTACACCAATCATTTCATCTTCAACAACCCAGAGGATACAGAGCTTGAGCTGGTGAGCCGTACGGTGGGCATTGATCGAGTGATTGATGAGTTTGTATTCAAGTGTACCCATGATAAGGTCATTGACTGGCTGTAAGCACACTCCGCCCCCCTTGCCAGGCTTCCATCGCCCAGTCTAATGTCTCTCAGACTTCCCGGAGTGCCGCCCACTGGCAAACATCTCTCCATCCCCTTCACAAGCGTCGTCAATGTGCGCGGCGACCATCTTCACCACGAGCACATCGCTTGGGACCAGGCGACGGCTTTGCGTCAGCTTGGACTGCTCCCCGACTACCTCCCATTCCCGTACCAAATCAACGGCAGCGGTCCTTCGAGCGGTAAAAAGTTCGAGTATCGATTGCCAGTCGCCGGCGTGGAATCGGCCCATAAGCTCGTGGACGAGGGGGCAGTCGAGTCGAATGCCATGTTCGAGTACAGGACGAGAGAGGTCGATGCGTAGGTGTCGGGCTCAATGGGTCGGCTCAAAAGGTGCGGATCTTCAGTCACTCTCCTCGCGGCGGGTGGTCGCTGACTCTAACGATGAAGAATCTTTATTAGGTTTATTATGTTGTTCGGCTATTATCAATACAATCTTCTCATTAGCAACTCATGAGCTATGGTCGAGAGCCAAGACCCGAGGACGAGGCGCTTCTCGAGGAAGGCTGGTATTTTGACTCATTGTACTTCGACTGTTCCTCGCCCCATCGGACCTCTTGGTCAACCTTGATGCGGATGCCGCCCTTGAGTGACAGGTCGTCGTCGGAGCCAGAGTCGGGTAGGCCCTTACCACCTCGTTCAGATCGCCCCGTGACGCTGGTCGTGACGCCGTATTTGCCGTCTTCGGTACCGAGACGCTTGAATCCTCTGTCGGCCGACTTGCCGCCCGTTCCTCCAATCGTCATGAGTTCCGTGGGCCCGCGGCTGCCCATCTTGGTCGCGCGGCCGCCGCTGCGGCCACCGCTCTGGCCTCCGGAAAGGTTGTACTTGGTTGCGATGCTGCCGAATTGCGATGAAACCTTGACCATGAGCGGACGAAGGGTAGGCAGGCACGCGCTGATGACACCGCAGGCGCACTCAACGACACACCATGTGCAGGCGGTAGCAAGGGTCCCTATTGATGTCAGGATGAGCAAGACACCGCAAGCGGCAAGCAAACTCACAGGTGGTATCCGTCAGCTGGAACTGCATAATCGTCGTGAAGCGGTAGATACTGGCGAAGAGGACGCTGCTAATGTTAGGTAAGGTTCTCCGTACACGAAGACGCAGTTACTCACAATCCACCCAGCAGGAACATGAAGCACAGCGAGATGCGCTGCACCATGGTAACCTGCAGCCTCCATACCTCCTTGATAGGTAGGCAGAGAATGGCGACGTCCGTCAGGATGTTGGGGATGGCGTTTCCGATGAAGGACGCCTTGAGGTCGATACAGGTGCCGTCGATCCACGGCATGTACGCCTTCGCCACAGGCGTGCACTGGAACACGCAGACCAGGACGATCGAGATCCACCAGCCGATGGTGAGGAAGCCGAGGACCATGGCCGAGATCTTGAAGCCACGAGATGGGAAGATGCGGCGGTACATCAGGAGCAGGGAGATCTTGATGAACATGACTGCCGTGACATAGACGCACTCAAAGGCCAGAAGCAGCTTGAGGAACTGCACCTGCTGGTCCAGAGAGAGGGTTGAGGCATGGCGCCCGAGACCTTGTGCAATCACTATGATCGATGTGAGTCTGTAGTCAACTTTTTTATGTTTTGGCATCTGCTTACTGGCATAGTTGAGAGCACCCGCCATGAAGGTGACGATCTGTTTCTGATGTGTTAGTCTTTGCCCACAACACCACCGCCGCCATCACCACACCGAAAACGCACCAGTCCAACGACCATGAACCAGTCATCGAGGCCGTAGTGGAAGCCAACCGTCCATCGCGCCCAGAAGCGCAGGCCAACAAACACCGTCGCGAGAACGAGCAGCGCCGTCGTGGTGCCGCTCAGCTCCGGCCCTCTATTCGCCAAGGGGTCTTCCACCGTAGTGTCGGCCATGGCGGCTGAAAGAAGAAAAGATGGAGACCGGAAGGACCGGCCAGAAGCAACAATCCAATATCTGAGCGTCCGATTACGAAGAATATATAAAACGAGTAAGATGAAAAGACAGGCGAATTCGACTCGAAAGGGAACAACTGGACCCGCGATGTGGGAGCAGCGCAGCGCCTACTCTAGAGTCCTTATACATAAACGACTTGTCGATTCCCCTGGCCGGGAAAAAAAAGTGGTAAGACAGAAACTGACTCGGCACTTGAGGGGCAACAACTTGCCGGGTAACAGCGACAGAAATGGTCGATTGGGGCCCTCAGAGGGGGCATGTAGCACTGCCAACTGGGGGGTAGGTATCCAACGGGCACATCAATATAACGGCGTCGTCGAGCCCTTGTCCATACCAGAGTGGCACCGTCACAACCCCGGTTCGACTAGCGATGCGTCTGATCGCGGCGACTATCACGGGAGTTCAGACAACGACCCCATAACCAATACTACGCCGTACCACGTTGCCATGCTCCATCGAGCAACCTCAATCGAGGCATCACCCTCCGTCCTGACATCTCCATTCGGAAAGGGGGGGAGACATCATGGGATTGCGTGCCGTGCGAGGGCTCCTTGGCCGCGATATTGACGAGGTATCGGAGCTTGGTTCATGGAAGCAATATTTTCGACGAGGATAAAACCGCCCGAGTTCGTCGCTACCTCGTGGCATTTTGGTCTTCTCTCCTCACGCTCGGCGCCATTTAATCGATTTCCCCCCATCCTCGCCTCGTCTGTCAAGCTTGTTCTGGGCATCGCCCGTCGTCGTACAATCCCAACTTATACACACGTTCCTTACAACGGCCTCTGGCATCCCACCGGTCCTTACAAGTCCATCCTTTGGTACCCTCTTACCTTAATTTATACCACCTCTTTCAAGCATCGATCGGCAGTTATCGTCTGTGTGATCCCAGCCCCTTGACGAGAAAAGCACTCTATCCCCAACCAGAGAAACACAGAAGAGATGTTCCCCAAGATCGCCAGCCTCCTCACCTCGGCCCTTGCGGTCTCCGCGGCCGTCCTGCCCCGTGCAGAGCTGCCCACCATCGTCTTCACCCCGGGTGCCTGGCACGGTCCGCAGTCCTTCGACCTCGTCCGCGCCGGCCTGACCCTCAAGGGCTACGAGTCTGAGGCCATCACCCTCCCCTCCGTCGGCGCCGAGCCCGCCACCGTCAGCCTCGACGAGGATGCCGCCGTCCTCCGCAGCACCCTCACCACCCTCGCCGACGCCGGCAAGCAGATCGTCCTCGTCGTCCACTCTTACGGCGGCATGGTCGGCGCCAACGCCGTCTCCGGCCTCGGCTACCAGCAGCGCGCTAACAACAGCGAGACGGGCGGTGTCATCATGATGGTCTACCTCGCCGCCTTCGCCGCCCCTACCTCCACCAGCCTGGTTGACATGCTCAGCGGCGAGTTCCTCCCCTGGATGAGAGCCGATGTAAGTAAACCTCTTGACACGTCTTCCCCGCTCTGCATCTGCATCTGTCACTGTTTTACACCCTTGCCTGGGCATATGCAACGTATCAGATGCAGAAAGCGGCTCTCGCTTGATATCAAAAGACCATCCGACTAACACAGCACGTGTGAACAGGGTGACAAGGTCTACGCCGACACGCCCGAGACCATCTTCTACGCCGACGTCGACCCCGTCCTCCAGGCCAAGGCCATTGCTGAGCTCAGCTGGGAGTCCAAGCGTGTCTTCTCCGATGACGCCACCTACGAGCCCTGGAACGAGGGCATCGAGGTCATGTACTTCCACACCCAGCAGGACCAGGCCATCCCCCTCGCCACCCAGGAGGCCATGGCCGCCCAGTTCCCCGCAGGCTACACCACCTTCTACGCCAACACTTCCCACTCGCCCTTCCTGTCCCGCCCGGACCTCGTCATCGAGGGCGTCGAGCTGGCTGTCACCAACGGCCAGGCTAAGCTTGCCTAAGCCTTTCTCTCCGGAGGCGTGTTGTAGTAGTGTAGTTGAGATATGACCTGTCATGTGGACAATTTCGTGTCGAGGAGATTCCTCGGGGGGTGTCCTCGACCTGATAAGTCATAGCCCCCTTATCCCTTTTTAGAGGAAAAAGAATAGACAATCAAGACCTACTTCCTCAAACCATACTCAGTATCACCATTTGCCTGTGAAATCATGTGTTGTGTCGTTCGAGAATAGCTTCACTGGACCGGTTCTGGTCATCTCGCCGCCGTGTTAGGTACGAGAGAGTCCACCGGAAGTTGTCCGCAATCCGTAAGAGATCGCCGTTCCCCCAGGGCCCTGTCTTCTTTAACGGAGATCCGCATGCGAAGCCTCCGGAAGCCCCTGCAGCTGTCTGGGGGGACCCGGAACATGCGACGCGGCAGATACGCTTTCCTCTTTTCTCCCACAAGAGAAAGCTCCAATCCAGAGGCAACCGTTTGGGGGCAACACTGTCAGTTGTCTGCCCGAAAAGGGTGGCGTAGCCGACGAAAACACACGATGGGGGGCCAAATAACAGGCGATGATAATCGATAACGAGTCAAACGACTCATGGACGACAAGCCCAGAAGAGAAAAGAAACAGAAAAAAACCTCCGGATATCTGTGCACTGCGCAATCAATCTTTGGCCGGTACCCTACCACCCACGTGCGCTACTGTCCCTTTTCTTCCATCAACCCAAGATTACGAAAACAGCTTGACAACCCCCCGGCAATGGCACCAACGACCGTTGCGCGGCGCGCCGCACTCCACAGCTCTTCTTCCCTCATGGCATTGTCTTCAGCGAAGGGTCCCCGGCCTTTTTCGTGTGGAGAACGTCGAGTGTTGTGGACTCAAAGGCCGATGGGAGACAGGAAAAAAGGGGGTGTTGACCAGTTTGACGGGTGGGAACCGATTGATTCCAGGCCTGCCGGAATTGAGTCCTTTTTGCTAAATTCTGCCTCCCTCCCCTTCCCCCCTGGTTGATGTGACACTGTCTCGTCTCTGCAACCACAAGCTCGTCTATCTAATTGTTTTGAGTTTCCTGCGACATGTCGTTGGAAGAAGGATGGCAAGTTTGTTTGGTTCGTCTAAAGGACGGGCCGGTACTTGGGAAACGCGCCAGTCTCGGTTTGGGTGAGTGTGCGCGTGTTGGCTTGCGGGAGGATTTTCACGCGCCAGACGCGAAGAAGAAAGGTCTCCGGGGGGGGGGGACCGCGGCGTTCCTCCCGGTGTGCATCGCGCATCCTCCTGCATTTGCCGATTTGCATTGCACCAACCGGATACAGTGTGCCCTTCCATTTGTGCCTGGCCTTCTGCGCCTTCTGTGCGTTATTCCATTTGGCAGCAAACCGAGCTACGCCGTAACCGGTAATCGGAGGTCCGGGCGTACGTCTCCACACCACCGGGCCCCGGTCTCCCCGGCCGTCTCGGCGCGCCGTCCTTTTTGCACTACTGCACAGGACGAAGACGGAAACGCATTCCCGAACCATGAGGTTTGCATGAACGGTACGGAATTACGCGCTGGGTCTAGAGTCATCACGAGACCGTCTGTGTGTTTCCCTACAGGCCTATGAGGGGTTTTCTTTTGCTGTTGTTATTGAAGAAGTGTCGCCCCCCCATTCGTGGCTACCTACTGCGCGGCATATTGCGTGCGTTGCCTGCGTGAGGTAGTGTTGCATTGGCTCTCGGACGCTCAGGATCCACCACCGCCGCCCATCATCGCCCGGCGCCCGCGATACGAAAAGACTGTTAGAGAGATCTAGAACGCTGTCTATAGTACCCTCACAGAGAATCCACAGTGGTTTCTGAGAGGGACCTATATCAGCGCCAGCGTCACTGTTCAGGTGAGTGAGGCGGGAACAATGCTGTCTCAGTTCGGACATTGTGGCAGGCGAGCCAGACGCAAATTGCGAACGTTGAAAGGGGCGAAGTCAAACGAAACGTTGAAAAAGCCTCTTAAGTCCTAAAACGACAGAGGAAAGAAAACAACCGACCGACCGACGGAGTTGAAGCGAGCCACATCCCGCGGGTAAATTAGACTTGATCAAATTAAACTTTCACGTCAACAAACATGACAACTGGAGATCCCCCAAACCTTCAACGTCGGTTTTCGAACATGTCAGGCTCTCTGGCGAACTTGGCACCCCCAGGTCTAGCGCAGGACGCAATCGTTTCACCAACAACTGCAATCCAACACCGGTTTGGGACCCCGGGCCCTGAGCCTCCCCCCAGTCTCTCACTCTCTCTGGGCAAGGGGGCAGCCCCCCCACCAACGGCCCCCATAGTATCGTCGCGTTCTTTAGCCCTTATCGGTGGCACAATTACGGATAGGCAATAGGCATCTCGAACTCTTCGCCCGCGGAGGAGCAAGGAACGGCCTCAGAAAAAAACTTGGCCTTGTCAAATTTCCTGTGACGTGAACTATCCTCTGACAGGTATCTTGACAGGACGATCTCGTTTCATCGCGGGTGTTCCCCGGGACGCCGGCGGCGGGTTCGTCCGCTGAACCGTTGCGCGGTTTGTTCGTGTTGGCGTTGGTGGCTCCCAAGTTCCGCCCGTCTCTCGAAGTCAAATCTCTGGAGAAGCCTTGAAGCTTTTCTGCTGATCTTCATCTTGACTCGTGGTGGTGGCCGAACCGCGGTTCCAATCCTTCTAGAAACGGTTTTCCCTCATGAGGTCCTCGCAGTGCCCGGGTCCCCCATCACATGCATCTAGATCGATCCATGATTGTTCCTCAATGATCAAGCCGAAAAAGTGATAAAGGAGGACTTGTGTCGCCAACTTCTCAGCGCGTCATATCGCAGAGTATCACATTTCAAACCCCCAGACGTTCACTGCAAGTTGTAACGAACGCCATAAGATCGCCGCCGTCAAATTTCTGCAGCGGTGAGTTTCAACACACGCCCGGAACGCCACTGCCGTCCCGTCCTTCTCCCTCGCCCAAGAGAAGCTGTCTAATTCCCGGCGGCGAATGGGCTCCCGGCGGAAACAGTACGGCGCAGCAACAGCAGCAGCAGCAGGCGAACATTAGCAATCAGCCAGCAGGGCGAGACGGAGAAAGGCCTCTGCAGGCTGTCGGGGGTGGTAAGTCCCCACTCGCCGAGCGCAGATCTGTATTTAAAAAAAGGGAACACACACAAAAACACCGCGCCTCCCGGACCAAGGTTGCGGTTGGTCAAGGTTGCGGTTGGTCAAGGCCGCAAGATGAGCGGAGAAAGCCCAATGGCGAGGCGGAAGATTATCAAACGTTTGATAAAAAAGCGAGGCATTGAAACAATTGGATAGAATGCTCGCGGCATTGGTGACTTGGTATGAGGATGAAGATGACGAACGCGTCACTGAAAGGCCCCCCCACGGACCACATAGCGGGCGGAGAAAGGCTGAAATGTCTGCCCAGAACCGTATACATCCTATATTATTATTGCCAAAAGCTGAACGACCTGCGTCGATATTGACCGGGCCTGGGAGATGAGCTGGAACGTGCTCTGTGAGAAACAACGTGGTCAGTGATATGCTTAGTAACGAGGGTCCCGGTTTTGTACAATCTCTCGGCTCAACGCGAGCTCCTCGCGTCGCGACGTTGGCCATATCTGATCACAGGCGGATCAGTCCATTGTCGTCGGACCTGGCCGAGGTAGCATTGCCGGGTCGAGTAGACGACGTTCAAGAGTCATGCTGTGGATGTGTGATATAGCTGATTTGAGGTTCATTATTCTCTTCTGTCTTGGTTCATTCGTCGTCGAGATATTATTATACACTCTTATACTTCGTGCCCTGGAGGGTTTTCCCTTGAAATGCCAAAGCTTTGCCCCTCATTTCGCCAGCCCATGCGTGATATAAAAGAAAAAAAAGGTCCAACCACGTCCATGCTTTATCGTCGGGTCCTTCCAGCGGCCACTCGCACGTACAAAGACAGTTGACTGGCTCATCCTGGTATATATGCCCCGACTCGGGCGGGGTGGGTTTTCAGATCGTTAGGAAATAGGTACAAAACGGCCTGTATCAAGCGTCTTGATAGACACGAGACCACAGTCCAAAGAAGCGAAGGGGTATCGTCTGCGTGGCCACGTTTTATGTGATGGGCGTAAGGAAGGGGCTAAGCATGAGCTCGTCCGCACTTGGGCGCAGGTTGTGGTCGATTTCGAAAGTTTGTGAAAGGAATGTCTTGGCGTCGTCGGACGCGTGATCCGGGATCGTGGGTGCAGCCTTGCCACCGCCAATCTTGAAGATGGCTTGTAGCTGACTGCAGTCGGGGTAAGGGTGGGTGCCTGTCATCATCTCGACGACCAGGCAGCCGAGAGACCAGATATCGGCCTTGCGGGTGTAGGATGTTTGCTTCACAACCTCGGGCGCCATCCAGAAGACAGACCCTTGGAGCGAGGGGCGGTGCTTGTTGTTGTTGGCACCGCTCAGGATGTTGGACGCCTCAAGCTTCTTGGAGATACCGAAATCGGAAATCTTGATGGTGCCCTTGTTGTCGACAAGGATGTTGGCACCCTTGATGTCTCTGTGAATGATGTCCCGGTTGTGAAGGTACGACAGTCCGGTGAGGATCTGGCGGACGAAGCTACGGACAAGAGGCTCTGGCAGGGCGCCGTATGAGTTGAGCATCGTCTGTACTGAGCCTCCGGGAACGTACTCGAGGAAAATGTTGAGGTATTCGGACGACGAGCTGCATCCAAGGTATTGAACAATATTCGGGTGTCTCAGATCGCGGAGCAGACTGATTTCCCGCTTAAGGGCCTCAATCATGCTCTTCTTGCGTGCGTCATTCTGGCTGTTGGCACCAGGGGCAGGGGCCTCGACTTGCTTCACAGCCAGCAGCTCACCGGTCACGGCATGCAGAGCGAGGTAGACGCAGCCGAAAGAACCCTGGCCGATCATGGCTCCCTTCATCCACTTGTCGTCGGACCAGGATTCTCCCGCGAGGAAGCTCTCGAGCTCCTCGTCTGCGTCTTCCCCATCCTCGTTGAGGGCTTGTGTGAGATCCTTGAGAGACCCGGATCCGGTCGAGCCATCGGCGTCAAAATAGCTCCGCCTTGTGACGTTGCCTTCGGGGTCGGTTACGCTCAGAGCCGCAGCACTGGCACCGTCGGAGCTGTCGGCAAAAGAGACATATGACTTGCGGTTTGGCTCCACCGGAGACTCCTCCTGGAGGGTGTCGAGCATGGAAGAGGCAACCGAGTCGCGGAAGGCATGCGTGACACGCAGACCAGACCGCGGCTTGGACATGTTGTTCGATGCATTAAGCCAGCTGTCGGCGATGGTGGGAATCGGAGGGGCGTCTTGGATGCTAGACGCGAAGCTGAGATTGCTGGCCACGCTGAGTCGACTGTTGACCTTGCTCAAACGTGTTGACCTTCTCATGGACAAACGAGCGGTGCGGTCAATCTCCTCCCTGGGGTGGTCAGGGAAGTAGGATGTGAGGTCGGAAGCGATGAGCTCGCTTGGAGGTCGCAGACCGCCAAATGACCGCAGAATACCCTTGTTCCTCCGCGGACCCGCCGATCTAGGGCCGTCGTTGGATGCAGGTCGCTCGAGTTCCTTAGCGGTGTTGTACACGTTCCGCTCCCGGTCACGGAAGGACACGGGCGAAAGAGGGCTTTGGAGTTCATCGTTCCATCTTTCGCCAAGAAGCTTTTGCACCTTCATCTGACTTCTCTTATCGACCGTCTCGAGGGCGCGGCTGTGGTTCTGCTGGGCTTCCTCGATAGCGATGCCCGCCGCCCTCTCGAGCTCGGGCATCCCAGGCTCGCCAGCAGGCACGCGGCGCAGGATCAAACGGTTTCGCTCGGGTCGTTTTTGGTCCTTGATGATGCGCCACAGCTCTGTGTCGCCCAATCGTCTGCACTGGTTCGGGTCGGGCTCGATGCCAGCCAGCACCCAGAAACAGTAATTCCTTTCGTGGTCCTCTCTCAAAGCAAACTTCCTCAGGGTAACTCGCATGACCTCCTCGCAGGTGTTGCAATCGGCAATCTTGACGACCTTGGTGACGCCTCCTGTTGAAATGACGCGGATGACGTCCTGGTTCTGCGGTAAGCCAGCCATCAGTGAACCATCCATACTGGAGTTGTTCCTCGTATGGGAAGTTACCAATCGGCCGGTTGAGGGGACGGACGCCCCGGCGGTACTCACATAGCCGGGGCTTTGGCCATAACGTGGACGCAGAGGGCGGATGGCGTCGGAGCCGGGCAGTGGCGAGGTAGGTCGGGAAGACGAGGGATCGCCGATGGGCAAAGAGTCGTACTGTCTTGAGTAGCGCTTGTTCATGGAAGGCGTCGGCATGGTGCGGGCACTGGATGCGGACGGCCGCGGAGAGCCGCCCGAGGACGGGGTGTACTGCTCGAGGCCCCCAAACGAATCCTTGAGAACGGTTAGACGGTCGCTACAAGTCACGATGCACACTGGTGGTGGCCTTACCCTATTCCGCTTCTTCTGGTTTGCGTACGCCTTGGTCCTCAACTTCTTAATTCCAAGAAACAGGCGAACGCGGTCGCCGACTTTTTCGATACCCATTTCCTTGAGAACATCCTTATCGAGCTCGAGGAGGTTCTCGCCGTTGATGTGGTTCTTGCGGAAAAGCTTCTCGTACTCGCCACACTTGACGCTGCGGAGGTAATCGCATACCTTCTCCTCGTCCCAGTTCTTGACGGCGTCGGGGCCGTCGCTCTCTGAAAATTCGGATTCTGTGGGACTGGCGTAGGAGGTTGTCTGGTTCGGGATCGTGGGTGCGCGTCTCGAAGGCGGCATACCACCGGTCGAGACGCTGGACACCATGGGGTTGTTGGTGTTCAGGGGCGCCGGGAAGGCGGCGGTCTTGGGGGCTAGCATTGCCATCTTTTGGGTATTTCGAGGTTGCTGGTGATCATTGACCGGGTTCGAAAAGGCTTGTCGTGGTGGTTTCGCGCGGGGTTTGTCTCAGCTGCCTCTCTCCTGGAGCGCGTCGTGCCGAGAGAGGATTCCTTGGAGCGGGTGGCCGAGACAGTAGACGGGATGGCGGGCCGGGATGGGGTGATGGTCGGCTCTCGCTCTCTCGAGGAATGTTGATTGTGGTGGAAGACGGATGGTCGGTTGCTGGCGAAGGGAATGCTGGCCTCTCTCTCACTACCGGACCGCGAAGGTCTGGATTTGCTGTCTCGTACAGCAGAAGGGGAGGAGAGAATTGGGTTGAACGAAAGTCGTGGGTGGAATTACGGGTACTCCGGCCGGGCGCGAAGAGGAGGAGGGAGAGAAGGGTTAATGATTGATTTTTGGGGGTGCAGCAGGGGAGCGGAGCAGCAGCTCAGGGAGGGGAGGGGGGCGTGTCTGCGGAGGGAAAGTATGGACGATGGACGAAGGACGGGAGCGACCCAGGGCAGGCCAGTCACCCAGCGGAGGGGAGCAGGAGAGCAGCCTCAGGTACAGCACAGCGAGTGCAGGGCGGGCGGGACGGACACACACACCCAACAGCTGTGCCGCACTCGAGGCAAGGAAGGTACTTCAGGACGCTGCCTTTCGACGGGTGACTGTGCGGTACCTGGGTTTAATGAGGGACTAGAAGCGAGCAACAAGCTTCCAATGCTTCCTTTGTGTGCTGTCGCAGCATCCCGCGAAGGGAAAGCAGCCCAATGCAAAGGGCAGCGTGCCACAGAAACAAGCCAGCAGTTCCTTACCTCACCTCACCTTTCTTCCATGCCCCCTTCTTACCACACTTACGTAGTAAGGTACCTCACACACTGCAGCGTCTGTTCGCCCTCTCGAGACCACCCAGGCGGAAGTCTCTGGTCAGTATCTCAGGGAAGGTATTGTTCCCCTCCCGTATCAGGTCGGCCTCTTTGGCCGGTTTTCTCGGCCTCGCGGACTTGTGTGCTGTGTTGTGATACCTGCCATTCCCTGACATATGGGGTGGGCCGGCGGCCGTGACATGACAGCAAATGATACCTCAATTCAGGTAGGTTTTTGCTCGGATTTCTGGTGCCGCAGCTTCTCCTCTGCCCTGGACGGACACAGGTCCAACAATTTGCTTGCTGACGGCTTACAGCTATTACGGGCCGTCCGAGGGGAGAGGTGACGATGATGGAGGACCCCTGTCGCCGTCCTTGGCGGCAGTAGGTACCTAATCTGCACTGAGGTGAGGTGAGGTGCGGTGCTGGAGGGGGTGTTGCAAGGGTAGACCGACGGCGGCGGCTTGATGAAACTGGCTCAACCAGGGGTAACGACCGCACGTCCCCACCTCGCTCGTCCACCGCACCAAACCTCCCGTCCACATGTCGGCTCATTGCTTCCATTGCCTGAGCTTCATTCAGCAGTACCTACCTACCTAGAAACACATCCCCAGGGCGCTCCCTCAGCGGCACAATGTACCTGAGGAATTACTCAGCTATTCCCGAACATGCAATTTGCCCTTCTCAATGCATCGCCGCATCGCGTCCCCTTTCCGCCAATCGCTGCCGTCCAGATATCTCGCGTCCGCTGCTGCGACAAAGCCCAAGACAACGCCATGCGCGCCGGATATCCCTCTAATTATTGTCATCGCCGCCGCAGCATTTCAAGACTGCGGATATCGCATTGTCTACCTACGACCCATAGAAGGTATTAATGGCTAGCTCCGAGCAATGCCGTGTCCATGGCGTCCCGCCCAACGCCAACATCCATCTCGCTTATCTGTTACGCTTCCACCACCACAAAACCCGAGATGCGCCTCTCGTGAGAAAACACACATCTATTCTGGGCCCGTCAGCAAGCCAGCCTCAGCTTCCACGCCCCTTACCTACGGGAGGCTGTTGTCATAAAGGCACCAGAAGGCCCTTGCGACAAGCCCCCCATTCTGCGCCGCTGCTATGCCACCATTGAACCGTGACAAAGATAGCATCGACCTTTGTTCGCAGACGACGGCTCCGGCCATACTGCGGAGCCCACAGAACACGGGGTAATTGCGCCGCCATCGTGAACCATCGTCACCCAGTTGTCGTCCTATCCTCAACTCATCCAACCGCCCACCTCTCCCATACCACGATCCGTCACATGGCAAATCACACTCTGTCCCTTGCCAGCAGCCGCGACAGCCCGGGCGATCCTCACAAATGTTGGCATGGCATGGGCCATCCGCCATGGGCTTCATCAGCTTCTCCCCACAACCACCTCCCAGCTGCGTGGAAGTCTCCATCGCAGCCGGGAGCTGTCAGCGCAAACAATGCATACTATTCGTACGCAGTAACAGGCTGACAGCCGAAATCGCAATGTTTGCCCGTCTCGCCCGGATCATGAGAGAAACCCCGCTGCAATGATACCTCCGCTGGTTCCACCGTCCGTGGACGATTGACGAAAACCCGAAACGCCTACGCGGTGAGGGACTAGGGGTGCTTGATAGAACAGGACGAGCAAACGTCAACCAACAAGCCCGACTGGTAGCGTCCGCAGTGCGTTGAATGGGACCACCTTAGCCCCGTGATCCAACATCAGACCGACCAATCTTGCTTTTACCAGGGGACTATCGCCACTGGCAGCAAGACTGGACTGGCCATCGTGAGCCCTCAACGGACGTGCCATGCACAATCAACCCACAATCGCCAAGGACAACTCACAACTTTTTTTTTCCGCCGCAGAGGCAGGCAGCGCCGGCGGAGGATGAGCCATAGCTGCGAAGACCGGCACGACAGGGCCGCGTCTGCTGTTGATTGGCTTCCTGTGCCATGCAGTCACTCCAGGGCTGGATGTCTTGAAACCAGTCGTGTCGCACGTCTCGACACCCACTCCGCTGCCCAACATCCCTGGCCGTCGTTCTGGGCGCCAACGTCCTGTCCCCCGCTGGTGCTTGGCCTTGCCCCTCGCTCGCAGTTCGCACCAGAGTCTCCAGATGTCGCCGCGTTATTAGCTCGCCTGACTGGACCGTCCGCTGTACCATTCTGCTAACCTTTCGGCGTTGGCGTCCTCAGATTAATTAACACGAAGACGCCGGTCTGAGCCCGTCAATTGTTTCGCCGCGGGAATTAACACTCACCGTCACTTTGGATGTTGTGTCTTCGTGGATCATCCCAGCTTTGTGACTCCCTCAGAGCCTCTCGAGAGACCTTCACAAGACGATGGCCAATCATGAGCTGCCCTGGTTTGGAGCTGTCTATTGACTTTTTTCTCGTGCGAGCCGCCATGTAACCTGTGGAACATTGGCTTTTTGGGAAGAAGGGCATCTGGCCGACGACCTCGTGTACGGAGACTGTTGATGACGAGTTTTTCGTTGTTCTTCCCGTTTCCCCCGCACCATGCGAGCCATGCCTTGCAAATGACAATGCATTTGATGACTCGGTTAGGTACTTGACGATGCTATTTTCAAAGATTTGCAGATTTGCAGCTCCTGTACTGCAGTCGTGCGGCGTCGTGCAGGGCAATCTATTGACCCTGCATATCGCCATCTCTCCTCTCTCTCTCTCTCCTGCTCGGCACCGACGATGGAGATGCGCCGTCATGCGAGGAAAATGAGCCATGGCCCGATCACCGTCGACTCGCCACCTCGGAGAACCACACAGTGAAGCTATCATCGTACCTTAGTTACCCAGCCGCCGACGCTGAAGTGGGGCTTGGCGCTTCTGTTGATGATCACGGCCTTCCTCGACTGGTGATGTTCGCAACGACGTGTCCTGGGGTTGCGCCTTTGACGTTTCACACTAGACTGTCTTTGACCACCGAAAAAAAGAGCTTTCCCCTCTGCCAGAGCAGCCTGCCAGCCAGAGCTGCAGTGGCAGCACCAAATCCGGCTGTTTGGTGAGCTAATGGAGGCCAACGTGGCCCTGGCCAGAGCGGGCGCCAGCCAGCCTGAAACGTGAAACCTCAGAAGATCTTCCTTGCATATCCAAGTGCCTACACAGAATAGGGAACAAAACAAAAGCATATCCAAGTGCCAAACAACCACCAAAAAGGTCGTCCCAAAGCCAACCCTGCAGACCGACGGAGATCGGCTTGTGGGCAAAGCCTCTCCCGGCGCGCCGGCACCTCACCACCCTGCTCGCCGCCCATCATCACGGACGCGACGCAATCCCTGGGGGGGCTTCTCTCGAGTGTTTGCTCGAATGATGATGGGCCTGTGTGACTGGGCACACTTCCACGTGGACAGGAGGTTCACAGATGGAAACATGACGAGGAGCGAAGGGGGCCGCAATGCGCCTTGTCCTCGCGGCGGCTCCTTCTTTTTCGTTTAGCGCCAGAGGCTTGCAATGGAGAAGTCAGATGCCGAAAGCGAAGGCTTGAGCGAAGGCGAGCCGTGGCTTGCCTCAATTACGGCACATCTTTTTCTTCACGCACTGCGGATACGACGGGGACATCGTGCAACCTGGAGCGTTTCTTTTCGGGCGATGAAGGCTCCTCCTGGTCTACGTGCCCCTGCGTCTGCGTCTGGGGGTTGTTGATGGGCACGACAGTAGCAGCCAAGAGTTCCCTTGTCTGGCTAGCACGCTGGGCATTTCACGATGCTTTTCACCAGTGACTGAAAACACAGAAAAAAAGTCTATGGAAATTGAAGGACGGGACCTGACGAACACCCGCCGGGGTGCGTGCGCGAAAACCAACACTGGGATAGCCAGTCCGGCCAGTCTCCCGCCACCGACACATGCCATCGGTACAAACCTGTCAGGGTCCGGCGGCGCTGAAATTGGCTTTCGGCCTGTCGGGCGGGTCGCCGGTCTCCGCACGGTCGGCTATCGGCTTCCGTCCGGTCAGCCCGGGAGGGGGGTCGGCCGCCGCACTCTCGGCCTGAGGACGGGGCCTGCTGTCCGCTCTTCGGGATAACGGCGCGGCGAACCCATGAGTCACCGAGATTTATGTGACTCAGCCGCTGTTTCGAATCCTCAGCGCCTGGGGACTTTCAGCCAAAGTCCCGGGATGCCGTCTGCACAGCTTGTCTGTCAGTCACGCATCGATCCGAGCAATCCGCCATGGACACCACGCACAACTTTTGCTTTCCGGTACGAGTGCTCGCCAACTCGCGGGTGAAACTCACGCCGTTTCGGGCAAGTCTGTCATGCTGCCAGCTGATGATGATGACGGTCACTAACCCTCACGTCCCGTCTAGGCCGACCGCCATGCGGCGAAGTACATCGCGTCTACATCCGGACACCCTGAGATCTACGCTCACACCATAGCGGGCCCGTACAAGAGCGTGGACGACTTTGTGTCCAGCTTCGTGGAAGGCGAATCTCGTGTCGACCCGGGCATGATGACATACGCCATCATCGACAAGACGCGGCCGGCCTCGGACGAGGACGAGGAGGGGGAGATGGCCGGCAGGATCTCCTTCGCCAACACGTCGACGGCTCACTTGTGCACAGAAATTGGCTACATTGTCATATTTCCAGCGTACCAACGGACGCACGTGACGACCAACGCCGTCGGGCTGATGCTCCACGAGGCCTTCAAGAGCCCCGAGGACGGGGGGTTCGGCATCCGGAAGGTCATCTGGCAGGCCCACGCCCACCCCGGAAACAGCGGCTCGGTGCGCCTGGCACAGCGGATGGGCTTCCGGGAAGAGGGGGTCAGGCGGTGGCATAGGCTCATCCCGAAGGGCCGTCTCCAGGGCAAGATTGGCAACGGCGAACCGCTGCCGCCAGGGAGCGATCCGGATGACATCTGGCGTCACAGCGTGCTCCTTGCGCTCTGCTGGGACAGCTGGCTAGATGGAGCTGCGGGCCAGGTGCAACAGGCGATGGACCGAACCCGCTGACGTCTGCATGTCGCTGTTGTCTGTGTGATGCCGTGGAATATCAAAGAGATGTCTTTTAGCGTAGCGCCATTTGCTGTTGTTGTTCTTGTCGGAGTCCCATGTGTGTGCAGCGTTGGAATGTCTCAGACCAAAGCTTGTCAATCGTTCCGCTGGGTGCTGTTGTCGACTGCTGTTGTACGGCATCCCCTCGCGCTGTACCTTGCCCAACCCCATTCAAACAATTGAGCTTCACCGTGTTCACGGAGGACACGACTCATTGTGAAGCAATGGGGAACTGTCAACCGTCTTACTCGCGCAAGTCAAGTCTGACTGAAGGCTCTGCGTCTGCGTGGTGGTGCGGGCTCTTGGGTGCGCCATGCCATGCCCAACGGTCTGGGTCACTGCGGGTGCGGGTGCGGTACCGAGAAGTGGAGCTCTTTTCCCCCCGTGCCCCGCGAAAAAAACACAAACCCCCTCCAAAAAGGCGCGCCCAGTCAGTCAATCGCTTGACCCTCTCTCCGATGTAGGGGCCACCTCCAACGTCTTTTCCCATCAAACCCGCAAAACCAGCAACCCGACCACGCCCCAACACCGCTCCGGCCGCCAATGCTCGCCAGTGGGACAGTACGGCTCATTAAATGAAGCTGCTTCGTATTCACGATATCACGAGGAACGTGTGTGCAGTCGATCGCCCGCAGGTGGTGCTACCCCGACGCGGCCACCCGGAACGGGAATAAAGGCAATCGAGTTCCACGACTTTGCGTGTGATGAGAGAGCCCTCGAGCAACCCATCTCATCCGCAACTCGCCGCCCCCTCTCTCACACTCACCCTGGAGCAACAACAGAAAAACCCAAGCTACAGCTCCTCCTCTCCTTGAAGAGGATCATCAACGAGCCATGAGTGACAAGTCTCAGGTTCCGGCAGAGGCTGCAGCAGCTGGCGGCGTCAAGCCGCTGGTGGCCTTCCTGGGTCCCCAGGCCTCGTACACCCACCAGGTATTACGAACCTGAAATCACACATCACACGGCATGCCGAGCAGTTGTCATATCTAACATTGTTCATACGTGCAGGCTTCAGTGCAAGCTTTCCCAGACGACGAGTGGGATCTGCGGCCGGTTGTCACCATCACGGGTCAGTGTCTTTCCATGTCTTGATTCCCGCCCCGCGTTCTGTCTTGGCTCTGCTGTTCCGGGTTTCCTGACCGGGCCGTAGACATTTTCGAGGTCGTGCAAGCCGGGGAGGTCGCCTTCGGCGTCGTCCCCGTCGAGAACTCAACCAACGGGTCCGTGCTGTTCACGCTCGACAACTTCGCCGACCGCAACGCCCTGTACCCGGACATCTCTGTGTGCGGCGAGATCTACCTGGACGTGCACCACTTCCTCGTCGGCCGCCGTCCGCCCCGCGTCCTCAACGACGACGCCGCCGGGGCCGGTAGCGGCTCCGGTGGCGACGGCTCCGGCGCCTGCACCCCGACGGCCTCGGACCCCAACCCCCTGAAGCCGCGGACCAAGCCGCTGTGCAGCCTCAAGCACATCCAGCGGCTGTACTCGCACCCGCAGGCCTGGGGCCAGTGCGTCGCCTTCCTGCAGACGTATCTCAAGGGCATCGAGGCCATCGACGTGAGCTCGACCAGCCGCGCCGCCGAGCTCGTCTCCATGGACGAGACGGGCACCAGCGCCGCCATCTCGAGTGAGATCGCCGCCCGCATGCACGGCATCGACGTGCTGGCGCGCACCATCGAGGACCGCGAGGACAACACGACGCGCTTCTTCATCATCCGCAAGGGCCTGGACGGCAAGATGCCGGGCCACTGCGAGCGCAAGAGGGGCAGGACCAAGTCGATGGTGTCATTCACGGTCCCGCACGAGGCCCCCGGCGCGCTCGCTGACGTGCTCGAGTGCTTCCGCAAGTTCAGGCTCAACCTCACGAGCATCAACAGCAGGCCGAGCCTCACGGGGCCCTTTGAGTATGTCTTCTTCGTCGAGTTCGAGGGCCACAGGTTCCAGGACCCCGACGGGAGGGTCAAGGGGGCGCTCGAGGGGGTCGCCCAGGTGGCGGAGAAGCTGAGGTGGCTAGGGAGCTGGGAGGACCAGCGGTCATGAGGCAGGGCAGGGCAGGGCAGCCTTCGGCGAACCCCGTTCGCGATGTCTCGCGCTGTTGCCTCCCTGGCGTCTCTTTTCCCTCTCTCTCTCACGCGACAGCACCCCCACGGCAAGACCCAGCAGCACCGGGACTGTGACGGATGTCGGGATGCTGGCGGCCAGACCGTCGTTGCCGTCTGGTGATGCCGCACCCCCTGAAGGAACATGCTTCGGGGCTACTTGTGTGAATATGCGGCCACGAAGGGGGTGGTGGGCGCCGCTGTCGGTGGCACACAAGGGGATCGATTGGACGGAACAGGCCTGGACTGGCTGACGACATCGCAGCTATGTCGATTCGAGATAAGAGGTGCGTCGTGGGCTGGGCAGAGACTCAGGAGCGTGGGATTCCCCCCCCTTAGCCATTGTGTAATGGAAACAGCGAGTGCCCGCCGTGGAAGTTTCTCTCTCGTGGTTCTGGACTCTTGTTGCGCAGGTCTTCTTTCCTTGTTGCCTCCGCTGCCCCCCTGGTTCGTGATGGATGCCCTTTGAAGAGTTTTCCCCTTCGTCTGCGCCGAGTGGTGGCGTCGTGAAGCATGGCCACGGTACTGCGGGCATGGGCATTGGCAAAAAAAGGGGGCTGGCCCTTTCGACTCGGGGCGATTTGGAGAGCGGCGGCCGATTGAGAGCTGTCATCTACAGCAACACGCGTATACAATGGGCAGAGGTTTACAGACACAGCGAAGGGGAGATGCGATGGAAACAAGAAGGAGGAAGCGACGGATCAGGGAGCTACGGCTACGGCTACATGTGATGGTATCGCGAGATGAACGAACGCCGGTCGCGTGCCTATGTGTCTCACAACGCCCAATCCCACGCGGACTGGACGAATAAGGGCCGTCCCAACAACGCTCAAAAACCTGTATGCAACTGCCATGCCTACAGGGACTAAGGTACTACTCTGTGAACGGTGTGAGGGCCTCGGCTCAGTAGCACGCCCCCCCAGTAAGCAGAGCTAAAGTTTCCTTTCAAAGCTTTGTACGGTAAGTGTGAGTGAGCAGGGAAGTGAGAAGGGCGGGCGAAGAAGCTCTGCAACCTCTGCAGAAGCTCTGCAACCATTAGCGTGGCGGGTTGAGGGGGTTGCTGGAAGCTCTGCAGAAGCTCTGCAAGTGTTGTCTGGCGCCTACCGTAATCATCATTCTCAACCATCCATCACCCACCCCCAACCCCTCCCATCCTTTTTTTTTTTGTGTGTGTGTTTTTTTTTCCCGGTCGGCCACCCCCTCTTTCTCTCAACTAGTGTTGTCGGCCTCATCCTCGTTCAAAATGGATGGGTTGCTCCGTTGGAAATTGGGGGCGCCATCTCTTCATGGTGGATCGACAACTCCACGCCTATTACGTCCATATTACACGGACGAGAAGGGCAGGAAAAAGACCCTTGCGGAGCCCGCGCATCCTGCGAGCTGCATCCCGCGTCAACATGGCCGAGCTGGCCCCAGAAAAAAACAAAAGACAGACCAGACTGGCAGACTGGCAGACGATAGTTCTGAGGGCGCAGATGCCGAGTATGTGCCGTTCCTCGTCAAAAGGGTCGAAGGATGCAGGGAACGCGGCGCGGTGCAAGCCGGGAAGAATGCTGCTTGATGGAGTTTGTTGGAGTGCTCTGAAGTAATAAGCTGGAGCAAGCTGGAGCCGGTCTCCACTGGCCGACACACGTTCCGCCGCGGAACCTCTCCATTGCTTGATTGCCCAGCCAGAAAACCATGAGATTTCATCAGATTCCCGGTCAATCCCCAGCGGGCGTACCCACGCATTTCCCGCATTTACCCTACTGCACTGCGTACTACACGTATGTAGCCATACAGTAGTACAGGCCAGGCCAGGCAGGACCAGGCACTTGGCCTTACTGGGTAAATGGAGAATGAAGAGTGCTTCGAGTTACAGAGTTTTCCATACAACTCTCTCGAGGTACCTGCTCGTTCAGTGTTTTTTTCCCAGCCGACAAAAGCGGGCTCCGACCCTAGTGCTGCTGGGCGTGGATTCGGAGAGCTGCAATTGGAGAGCCGGCTTCGGGTCCTTGTCTTACTACGCGCACTACACGTCATAGCACAAGGTTTTGCAACGAGACGCCTCCCAGGTACAGAGCAGGAGTACTGGTCCGTACCGAGCGAGAATCGTCTGGTCTCCGGATCAGGTACCTCGCCGGCCACTGTCGACGGCGTTTTCGCCGCCTCAGCCCGTGCTTTTGCCCGCGGCGAGCTGCTGCCCGCGCTGGATGCGGTACTTTCGTCTCACCTCGCCTCTACCTCTGCCTCTACCTCTGAGCAGCCTCTCGAGTGACTTGCAGCCGGGTGGGTTGAGTGGGAATCTTCGGTCTGAAAGAGGGGCGGGCGCGTTCCATGATCCGTGGCCAGACGCAACAACGACGCCAGTACCAGCAGTAGCGAGCCCAGACTACGAGGATACGTAGCTACATTGGCACGACGGACGGCTGTCGGCCAAGGCAGTCGGCAAAGGCAGGAACCCAGCCCAGGGCAAGGAAGAAGTTACTGACACTGGGCGGTCGTTCCATGGGAAAGCGTGGGCGACATGTGCGTGAAAGGCGACAAGTGACTGCCCGTCGGCGGCAGTGGGAGTGGGAGTTGCAGAGCTTCGGGCAACCCAGAAGGCAACGTGAGAGGCGAGCTGGACTGGACCATGAAGGAGCTCTTGGACAATTTATAGCCCAAGCCCGCACTCTCTTCCCTCCCTTGACCTTCCTGTCTCTCTCGATTTCGCCATCGATACCTGTTCTGTCGACATATCACGATCTCTCCCATCATCTCCATTTGTTGCTTAGCCCCAGCAACAAGAGCTTCTCACAACGGCTGACAGCTGTCTGCGTAATTGATTGATTGCTGCCTGCAAGTTCCAATTCAGCCTCTGCAACAAACTCGCGGATCCCCTGTTCCGCCCGCCCGCGCCAGCCCAGCTCTGCGCGGCAATTTGATCTTTCCCATACCAGATTCCCCATCTTCGCGGTGAGGTGCTTCATCATGGCCATCACGCCTTCGAAGCCAATCTTCTGTGCGACCCACCCCCGGGCCTGCTCTACCGCCTTTGAGAGGGTAAATCATCCCCCCAAGAAACCACTGAACGAGGGACCGGTGCTGCTTACGCTGCCCGGATTCTGCATTCCGAGACAGGACGGCGAGCACGCAATCGTCCGGCGGCGGCCCAGCAAAAAAGAAACAAGGTTCAGGGTCCTGAATCGTGGGAGCAGCCGGGCGAATGGTGTTGACAGTCGGTCGTCTCTCGTCCCAAAATCTCCATCTCCCGCTCCCCCCCCATCCCCTCATCCTCCAAACTTGCTGAAGGGAAAAGCTTGGCTGACCATGGCTTTTTGACATCACAGGTGTTCATGGCCCGCCGGGACAAGCTGGCGTGTGTCCATGAGCCTTTTGGCGATGCGTTTTACTACGGCCCCGAGCGCATCGGTGAGCGTTTTGAGAATGACGCCGACGGCAGGGAAAAGTCTGGCTTTGCCGAGACGACGTATGCCGACGTGCTGAGCCAGATTGAGGACGCCGGCAAAGAGGTTTGTGCCCTTTTTTCTACTCTCCCATCGTTTCGTTCCTTCTGCTCGATCGATCGCCCGCGGGCGTCAGCAATCCCTAGTATCCCTCCACCCCTGCACTTTGTTTCCTTGGGGGTTGCAGAGCTTCTGCAACCCGCAAACCCGCAGTTCACCCCATCAATTCGTTACTTGCCATCCCCCATCGGAAATCGATCCAATTTTCGCTCGCAGAGGCTCTTTGCACCTCGAAACAGAGCTTCTCGAAATTCCCAATTGATTTAAGCTGAAGCTCGGCCGGCTGGGGCGGGTCTGCCGGCCGGTTAGGGAAGCTTTGCGGTGCAGCCACCAACTGTACCGGGGGTACCTACCTCCTCCCCGTCCTCCACTGGGCTGAAGGTGCCCCCCACACTGGACGACATGACGGCCCCCCGGGGGAGCTTCCAGTGGCCTCCCGGCAGAACCGCCGCCGACCAACCAGATGCTGCCGCAAAAATGCACGCCATCGATAATTGAGACCAATATCGCTAACTTGGTGACAGGGCGGCAAGCGCATCTTCGTCAAGGATATGGCGCAGTACCTGATTCCTCCCAACGGAGGAAAGGCCGCCATTGTGCCCTCGGCCGGTAACGCCCCCGAGGCCGGCAACCCGACGGTGCTGCCGATTGAGACGCTCCGCAAGTTCCAGTGGACGTTCCTCATTCGGCACCCGCGCCGCTCCATCCCCTCGTACTACCGCTGCACCGTCCCGCCCCTGGACAAGATGACTGGCTTCTACAACTTCATGCCCAGCGAGGCCGGCTACGCGGAGCTGCGCACCCTCTTTGACTTCCTCGTCAAGGAGCGCATCGTCGACGAGAGCAACCTGCTCGTCGTCGACGCCGACGACCTGCTCGACGACCCTGAGGCCATCATCCGTGCTTACTGCCAGCACGTCGGCCTCGACTTTACTGACAACATGCTCAACTGGGGCGAGGAGGACACCAAGATCGCCCAGGAGAAGTTTGCCAAGTGGACCGGTTTCCACGAAGACGCCCTCGGCAGCACCTCGCTGAGGCCGCGCAACAAGGCGCATGTAAGTCACCGTGTCCCCCTCGCAGTTGCTCTCTCAGCCCCTGCCCCGGAGGAAAATCCCCTTGGACGTGGAAGGATGGAAAATCCCCTGCCGTTGTGGTTTGCCCGCCCGGGGCACGCTGGACGGCGGTCTGTGTATACTTCGCAGCATGCTAATTCCCCGCGAGAAAAAGGTCATCACCCGTGAATCCGAAGAAGCCGAGTGGAAGCAGAAGTTCGGCGACAAGGGTCTCAAGGAGATCCGCGAGTGCGTCGACGCCAACGTCAAGGATTACGAGTATCTCAAGAAGTTTGCTATCCGGATCTAATTGCGTGCGTTTGTGTGTGTGTGAGAATCATTATTACGACGTTGATGACAAAGAGCATTATCACGAACTGTTTGGTTTCTGGGGTCTATGGGTTCTGAAAGGGAAACGCGTTTTATACGCTCAAGGGGTTTCGGTTTATCATGGGTCATGCAACCATACGTATTGGTACAATAGTCTACATGGAGAGCCGTCTTAGCCACTCTAACGGGCTGCGGATGGCAACTAGTAAAAAAACAACATGGACGTCCTTTTACTTCAATGTACAGGTTTTTTCTGAATACTCATCCGTGATTTTGACACGTCTATCAATTCGCCTCCTCACGGCTTCGATTCGGCCTTCTCGTTCTTCTTCTCCTCCGGGATCGTTCTGTCCTCACCAATCGCCTTCCCATTGGCCTGCTCGCTGGACTCCGTGGGCTCCCGGATCGTTCTGTCCCGATCAGCCGCCTTCGCCTTGCCCCCCTCGCTGAACTCCGCGGGAATGTCGTCCTTCACTTCCTGAATCCTGTACTTGATGTAGTCCTTGCCGGCGGGCTTCTTGTTGTTGGGCTTCTCGCTGGCCGCGGGGGCCTGCCGCTTATACACCTCAAGCAAGCGCACAGCGTCGTCGAAGAGCTTGTGCTTGACGTTCTTCGACCAAGAGCTCGCGTAGTTGCGGTCGGCGTCGACGGCCCAGGTCACCGTCACCGGCAGGAGTCTCTGATCGTTGTTGAGCTCATCGAGCTTCTCCTCCTGACCTGAGAGTTTCATGCGGTAGTCGAGCCATTTGCGGCCCTGCAATCGACCTTTAACCCTGTCGCCTCTTCGCACGAACAGGCGGTTGCCGCGGCCCTTGCCGGCGAGGGCGGCCGCCATGTCGGCGATGCTGTTGGCGTACTGGTCGTTGAGCTTCTGGCCGCGCTCGAATTTGTTGAGGACCCTGCGCCGCACCTTGACCCGGGGGGCGCCCTCTTCGGGAGGGACGGAGAGCGCTTCGGGTTTTACTACATCGAAACGGAGGCTCTCGTCCCAGCACAGCTCGTGCATTTTGCGGAACTCGCGCAGCTTCTGGAAGACGGACTGGCCCGCGGCGCCCGCACCCTTGGGCAGCTGGATCATGGCCATGGGCTTCCAGTAGTCTTTGCGGAGCGCCGCAGGTCGGAGTTTCTTGCCGTTGAATGGGAGCTGGCGGAGCACTCGGTGGGACTGTCAGACGGCGTGAATTAGCACATTGAGAAATTTCTTAGCTGGCCGTGATATTCGGGGATGGGGGCCAGCAGCAGCAGCAGCAGCACTTCTGCGAACGAGTCGCTCATTGCTCCGCCATTGCGATTGCTCATTGACAACCCCTCTGCCAAGCTAGTGAAAAGCGTACCTCCATGACCTTCGAGTGCGAGTAGACGACCTGTCTCGTGAGCTGGTGGCTCCAGACCCAAATCTGCTCGCCGTGGCCCTCTGGGAATTTGGCCAACTTGTATTGTGGCATCTGCCGATTCGGCACCCAGTGGCCATGTCGAATGCTTGTCCTCGAAACGCCGATGGACAGCTGTGAGAATCTGTTGGAAAGCGTGGCCGGTAACATTGTTGCGTCGTGCGCCGTCGCTTTCGGGGCACCGGCGGTGGGCTTGTCGTGGATCGTCGTCGCCGTCGTTCGTCGTCGTCGTCGTCGGCCCCAAGACTTCGGCGTAGCTCTGCAAAATTTCCCCAAGCTCTGGCATCGGGTCGCGCGACCGCTGTGGCTGATGTGGCTGGTGGCCGTGCCTAGCGGCACTGTCTGTGGCTTGCCCACGAAGGTCACATGATCCCAGCGCGAGCTGCTTTATCGATAAGCGATAACTCAGACACTCTATCGATAGGACGATTAGATCCGGAGTGGGCCCCAGCGGGCCCGCGCCCAATGTGACCCCGCGATTTGGGCTTGGTGGTGCACTGATTCCAGTGACGTCGCGGGACTTCCACCAGGTTCTGGTCGCTGCCCTACAACTCCCGGCCTTACCAGACGATGCTCGATCAGTCCATTCGACGGCCCACTGTTCCCAGTTTACAGCCTCGAGAAGCTTCAGTCTTTGGGCATAAATTCAGAGACTCGAACCGACTTTCGACGATTGTTTTCACTCTTCACCAAGCTTAATTCAACACAACAAAAAAAGATACCCCAGTTGATGATAGACTCTTCAACTTGAAGCCTCACAATCTGAGCTTCGCAACGAACAACGACCCTACCTACCTACCTTTCTACCCTACGCTTTAATTACAACGCTACAACACAACACAGTCGTTACACACAACAACAACAACAACAACCGTCATCATGAATTCAAGAATGGAATTCACCGACCGAGGCGAGAAGGCCGTCCAGGACGCGATGGCCCTCGCAGAGCAGTACGCCCACTCGCAACTGCTCCCCGTCCACCTGGCAGTCTCGCTGCTCGACCCTCCCGCAGACCAATCAAAGGACCAACAGAACGCGCCGCCGCCGACGTCCTCGATGTTCAGACAAGTCGTCGAGCGCGCCCACGGCGACCCGCAACTCTTTGACAGAGCCCTCAAGAAGACCCTCGTCCGCCTGCCGAGCCAAGACCCGCCCCCGGACCAGGTCTCCGTCGCACCCACCTTCCACGCCGTCTTGAGGAAGGCGCAGGAGCTTCAAAAGACGCAGAAGGACTCCTTCATCGCCGTCGACCACCTCATCCAGGCCCTCGCCGAGGACCACACAATCCAGACATGTCTGAAGGAGGCCAACGTCCCCAAGCCCAAGCTGGTGCACGATGCCGTCACGCAGATCCGGGGCACGAAGCGGGTGGACAGCAAGAACGCCGATACCGAGGAGGAGCACGAGAACCTGGCCAAGTTCACAATCGACATGACAGCCATGGCCCGCGACAAGAAGATCGACCCTGTCATCGGCCGAGAGGAGGAGATCCGCAGAGTCGTGCGCATCCTCTCGCGCCGCACAAAGAACAACCCCGTCCTCATCGGTGAACCCGGTGTGGGCAAGACCACTGTCGTCGAGGGCCTGGCCCAGCGAATCGTCAACCGCGATGTACCCGACAACCTGAAGGCCTGCAAGCTGCTGTCGCTCGACGTCGGCGCCTTGGTGGCCGGAAGCAAGTACCGCGGAGAGTTCGAGGAGAGGATGAAGGGCGTCCTGAAGGAGATTGAGGACTCCAAGGAGATGATTGTCCTCTTCGTCGACGAGATCCACCTTCTCATGGGTGCTGGTTCCTCCGGCGAGGGCGGCATGGACGCCGCCAACCTGCTCAAGCCCATGCTTGCCCGTGGTCAACTGCACTGCATCGGTGCGACCACCCTCGCCGAGTACCGCAAGTACGTCGAGAAGGACGCCGCCTTCGAGCGACGTTTCCAGCAGGTGCTGGTGAAGGAGCCCACCATCGGTGAGACCATTTCCATCCTCCGTGGTCTCAAGGAGAGATACGACAGACACCACCGCGTCACCATTCTCGACAACGCTCTGGTGGCCGCCTGTAACCTTGCCGGCCGCTACCTCACCTCCCGCAGACTTCCCGACTCCGCCATCGACCTGGTCGATGAGGCCGCCGCCGCGGTGCGCGTCGCAAGAGAGTCGCAGCCCGAAATTATCGACTCCCTCGAGCGCAAGCTGCGCCAGATCATGATCGAGATTGCGGCCCTGGAGAAGGAGAAGGACGAGGCATCCCAGACCCGCCTGGTCCAGGCGAGAAAGGATGCCAAGAACGTCGAGGAGGAGCTTGAGCCCCTGCGCCAGAAATACCTTTCCGAGATCAAGAGAGGTGAGGAGATTCACTTGGCCAAGCTCAAGCTCGACGACCTCGAGAAGCGCCTTGAGCAGGCCATCAACGACGGTGACCACGCCAAGGCCGCCGACCTCCAGTACGGCGCCATTCCCGAGCAGCGCGCCGTTATCAAGGAACTTGAGGCCAAGAAGGCTGCCGCCGACGCCGCCCTCAACGCCTCTGGCCAGGACCACGGTGCCATGGTCACCGATGTTGTCACGGCCGACCACATCAACGACATTGTGTCCCGCTGGACTGGCATTCCCGTTACACGCCTTAAGACGACCGAGAAGGAGAAGCTCATCCACATGGAGAAGCAGCTCGGCAAGATCGTCGTTGGACAGAAGGAAGCAGTCCAGGCCGTCTCCAACGCCATTCGCCTGCAGCGGTCTGGTCTCAGCAACCCCAACCAACCACCCAGCTTCCTGTTCTGCGGTCCTTCGGGTACCGGTAAGACTCTCCTGACCAAGGCTCTTGCCGAGTTCCTCTTCGACGACTCCAAGGCCATGATCCGCTTCGACATGTCCGAGTACCAGGAGCGTCACGCCCTCAGCAGAATGATTGGTGCTCCCCCCGGATACGTGGGACACGACGCCGGTGGCCAGCTCACGGAGGCCCTCCGCCGCAAGCCATTCTCCATCCTACTCTTTGACGAGGTTGAGAAGGCCGCCAAGGAGGTTCTCACGGTCCTGCTGCAGCTCATGGACGACGGCCGCATCACCGACGGCCAGGGCAGAGTCGTCGACGCCAAGAACTGCATCGTCGTCATGACCTCCAACCTGGGTGCCGAGTACCTCACCAAGTCTACCAACCGCGACGGCAAGGTCGACGCCACTACGCGTGAGCTCGTCATGAATGCCCTCCGCTCTTGGTTCCTCCCCGAGTTCCTCAACCGCATCAACTCCACCGTCATCTTCAACCGTCTCACGCGCCGTGAGATCCGCAAGATTGTCGACATCCGCCTCATGGAGATCCAGAAGCGGCTGGAGAACAACGGCCGCAAGGTCTACATTGACGTTTCAGAGGAGGCCAAGGACTACCTGGGCAACGCAGGCTACTCACCCGCCTACGGTGCCCGTCCTCTGTCTCGCCTGATCGAGAAGGAGGTGCTCAACAAGCTGGCCATCCTCATCCTCCGCGGCAACGTCCGCGACGGAGAGAACGCCCGCGTGGAGCTCATCAACGGCAAGATCACCGTCCTACCCAACCACCAAGACAGCGAGCTCAACACCGACGACGAGGACATGGACGAGGACGATGCCGTGGATGAGCTCGGTGCCGAGTCGATGGACGAGGACATTTACGACTAAAGGAGGTACAACAGAACCGAGAACTTGAGGAAGGAAGAAGAAGACAGCATGGGATGATTCACGAAGTATGATTGCAAAGGAATAATGTAGATGTTTCATTACTCTAGACAGCAGAGGCGTTTTGGGATCAAAAGGGATAAAGTTATTTTGAGAACGAAAGGGATTACAGTAAATAGGCATAGAACTCATAGAAGTTCAATGAAAAAAGTTGAAAATGTATTCTTTAATGGCATCTCGATTGCTGGTGACGACTGAGGTATGTACGCTACATCGAACCGTAGATGAGATTAAAACAATAAGAATGTCGAGACAGCATGAATCTAATGTAAATTTTCCATCTCTGTCTGTATGCGGACTTGAACACCCCAGGATTGGAGAAGAGACCCAACTTTGTGGCAACAAGACACGACAGAACGAAAGGGGACTTGACCCCATCGCAGATCGCCATGTCGATCAACAGACAACTCAGAAGCTTTCTCCATGTGAACTCTTGGTGCCGAACTTGTTGAGGAAGTTTCACAGCCCATCCTGTAAGAGGGTACGCAGTAGGACAATACAGTGAGAGCACTTCAGCCGGTGCTTCGTCCAGTAAGGAGATCGCAGTAAGCGGCTCGTTGTATGTCGACTCAAGGCGCGGAATCAAGCTAATACATTCCAATACGCATGAGACAGGTCGGAGAACCATCCCGCTCTGACCATCATCAACTCAGTAGTTTCCACAGCATTCCTTCGCGACCGAATCGGCCCGCTCTCTTCTATGGACTTTTACATGTGTTGGAAAGAAACAGTAGACAGCTTCTGTTTAGTTCTATTGCGGGGGCCAGGGACCTGCAGCGGAGGGCCAATTCCAAGAATGACGTCAACCTGAACCAGAGCCTCCTCGATGGCACAGTCGCGCGGCCCGTCTGGAATGGTCTGATGTTAATTGGCGAGACCATGCGACCTCGGAAAAATAATAGTACCATAGTATGGGCACTGGCACAGATAGAGAGAGACACTGCAAGAGACAGAAGGCATTTGGGACGATGACGGCTGGGGGAGGACTCCCCCGAATGGCACACTTCTCCGCGCCTATTTACAGACAGATGTGAGCCTCGACGGGTGCGGCATCATCTTCGAAGCCCGTGGTTGGTCATTAAAAGGCTGCAGAGAGCTATTCACAGCATCTGTGGCTGTTTCACAAAGCCTGGGCTCGCCAGTATTTCGGGATCGATCCACGTCTTCGGGTTGTCAAGATATCGCCTGGGGGAGGGGGCTTTGAACGAACCTGACGTTTCAATTACGACCTACCCACGGGCTATTGTTGTCCTGCTGATCAGCAAGTTGCAGCAGAAGGGCCACCGTTTGTTTGGTTTCTGTTTTCTTCTTCTTTTCTGAATTCATCGCCGGGATTGGGTAGCATTCTGCCCATCGAACGCCATGCAGCTGCGGTGCCACGGATTGGCCATCGTTTACGACCTCGTTGCCAACTTTGCGTATTCGTGAGATCTGCAAACCTGGCCGTGGGATGGCGGGAGAGACCGGCAAAAGGCTGCGGTGCTATTTTTACCACTGCGGCCCCGGTGATCGCCCTGGTCGGGGAAGGGTAACCCACGACGGGGAGGTTTGCCCGTTGTGACCTCCTCCCTGAGCCTCACCCAGCGAACCGGGGCGTCGGGCGAATGAAGGGACCTCGAGCCAGGAATTTACTGTGGCGGCGGCCCCCATTGCCCAGGGTGCATGAGGCGATAAATTGTCCAGTCAAGCGCCGAAGCGACCGCAGCTTTTCCACATGTTGCGCTCCGGGCCAGGGTACGCTGGGAGCGGCCGTTGATCCCATCGTGGAGATGGGAAGAAAAAGGGCCGCCTCGGTGGTGGTGCGGGCAAAGATCGTGGTGGGTGTCGGCGGACCGATCATGCCGCGGGCGGTGATGCATTGAGGCTGCGCGGCGGAACGCGTCACTAGCACGACGGACGTGGCGGAAGAGGGCACTGGCACGAGTTTCGGCGGAGGCCGCGGAGGTAAGTTGAGGCTGGAAAGGTCCGTGTCGTGTTGCACATGTACAATGTATGTAGGGCATTTCGTCCTGAATCTGGGACGAGAGAGGGGACGATGTCCGATGTCCGGTTGAAGAAGAGGACAACAGAGCGTACATACATGAGCGAGGAGAAGGGCCCCTGGTTCTCAACCGCAGACGGAAAGCATCGACAGGCGACTGTGGGGGGCGGCACAGAATAGGGGTCGATGAAACGGCCAGGTACACAAGAAGGGGATGGAATTCTCTCATCGGCATGCTCGAATCGGCTGCCATTCGGTGTGGTGGTTGACGACAGGCTCGAGTCAAGAGCTGCGATGGCAGGTGTCTTTTGACAGTTCAACACGTTTGGAGGCCGCGAGGCACGACGGGATGGATGAAAGCTTGGTTGCCAACCAGCCCGACAGATTTTGTCCCTCTGCGCTGCGAAGGCCTTGGGATGGAGAGGACGGACCGTAGCTTGTTCTCTATCGTGGAACTGCTCAGCAGATGCCAGCACGGCGGAAGTTTAAGGTATCCGTATTGCCTGCGAGACTTTCAAGGGACGCAGGTTGTCCCCAGCATTCAAAGTCCCCGTAGCGTACTTTCCAAGCCGGGGGGGGGGGGGGGGGGGGGAGGGGGCCCCCCCCCAGGGCCGGGGGCCGGGGGGGGGGCACCGGGGGGGGGGGCGGGGCGGGTGGAGGGTCA
>JAKMXA010000273.1:0-76821 GCA_025328625.1 Colletotrichum sp. SAR11_240
CCCTTGCCACAACCACCCCCCCCCCCCCCCCCCCCCCCCCGGACACTAAGGTAGCCACGACATCATTGCAACACCACCACACCGGGATATCAACGACCATCGACTGAGCACCACTTTGCCGAACCACCTTTTCATCACGCCCGATCAAATTTCGCCCCCAAAACCATCGCGATATTGGGCTTTCACATACCATGCACCATTGAAACACCGTTGCATCAATAAACAGGGGCAAGCCCTCAAAGCACAATGCAGGTGCTCCTGCTATGTTGATTGCATTTTTCACGCTGTTGCGACCAACTGATGCTCTCTGCCAAAGACTGCTCTACCAAATAAATGACCTCCTATACATTCTGCTACTGACTGCATCGCATCTGAGCTCTGCTCCAGCCCCAAGTCCACTGTCTATCACCCCACGGGAGAGGTCCTCGCCGGCTACATGAACATATCCCAGCGTACAGAGCATCCCATGCCGCACATCTCCAGCAGGCGCGCGAACCAAGCAAGACCATTGACGACCCCCCAACTAATGACAAGACTGGCAATGATGTGAACCACCCAGACATAATCAGGCGGACGTGCAGGCTGCGCCGGTCCAGCCTGTCCTTGTGCGTTGTTGGTGGGCGCGGCAGTGGTTTGGGTGGCTGGAGGTTGGCCGTCGTGTTGTCCCTGTGCCTCATGGGTGGGCGCAGCATCAGATGGGTTGGTTGTGTTCGCCTGCATCGTGTTCTGGACGAATTAGCTTGAGTGCGACAGGATGATGGGAAGCTACTCACGGCTCTTGTTTTGCAGAGCGCGAGGCAAAGTTTGTTGTTTGTAGTGAGAAAGTGGAATGTTAAGGATGCTTGCTTGTGGAGGAGAGGATTGACTTGCAAGTTCTCATGGCGCGGATATCTTGCGGATGGCGAGGACTTTTATGGTGCTTCTGCCCAACGCAGCCTTCAGGTCCATGATGTTTAATGATCGCACCCTGCATTCTGCAGCTCCTTAAAACCGTCTTTCCTATGTCTTGGTCGGATGTCCGGACCTGAAAGGCCAGCGAAACATAGGAACCTGACTGGTGCTGATGCTGCGACTGCGTTTGCAGGTGGGATACAAAGACAGTCAAAGAAGCACCAAGACAGCAGCAACTCTCTCACAGAGCTACATAGAAACAGCCGCCTGGCACCTGAAATACGGAAGCTCCTGTCGCAAACGACTCACATGCATCAGTCGGATGACTCTAATGCCTCTGGAAACATCCAT
Organism: Colletotrichum sp. SAR11_240; assembly: GCA_025328625.1. Lineage (NCBI taxonomy): Eukaryota > Fungi > Ascomycota > Sordariomycetes > Glomerellales > Glomerellaceae > Colletotrichum > Colletotrichum sp. SAR11_240. Next base: position 1,243 of record JAKMXA010000273.1, read on the forward strand.
CCCATCGCGCCCGCCAGCCTTCCACCCAGGTGCCATCCACATCCTCAACAGCCCTGTATGCCTTCACCCTGAACCACCTTGAACCACCTCACCTTAACAAACGGTCCATCCCTCCCATCTACTTCCAATCACCACAACGCACTCGACTTGCGACATCACAAGCATATAACTGTTTGCCATGCAACCAATAACCACACCGCAGGCATGGCCCCAGTGGACTCCAAGATGGTGATGGAAGTCCCTGAGGATCAGCTCACCCATCCTGTCTATCTCTTACTAGAAGATGCTGACGCCACTGCTATGCATTCCGGGCTTGAACGTCAGAATCCACCTGACACGGTTAGTTTTCAGCTTGCCCAGAACGGCCTCCATTGTCGCAAGGTCAGTTCTCCCCCTCGATTTTCACTGTTCCCACTTTGCCCCTGCCGTGCATTTGCCCTTGCTGACTTGCTTCTGCCGCGTATCAGAACTACGAGTACTACAAGGCAGGGGCTGAGAATGAGGAAAAGGTCTGGCCCCTAGAGGATATGATAGAATTGGGCACTGAGTCATGTGATGGAAAATGAGAAGGCGGAACCGGAAGAGGACTCCATCTTCAAGGCATTTGACCCCTTCCTGGTGGTGACCGCCATCTATATGCTCGCCATGGTCTACGTTCGGCACTTTCGGCTCTGAGCTAGCTAGCTGGCCTCTAAGCGCCAGGCAAAGTCAACAGAGCACTTGAATGTATCGAGCGAGGAGAGGGGATCGAAATTGGGGCCTTGTATGCGTGTGCAGACGCGATAGCTAGTAGGAACAGCACATCATGTTCCGCAAAGTACTGAATCCTACGTCCTTGGGCGTTCCCCATCGCGCGCCAAATGTTCTGCCTCAATGTTTGCCCTTGTGATGCGTAGAACGCTCTTGTCTTACCGGGTTTTGAGTTTGACCCGGCTCTTCACCCCGATGCATCAGCAGCGTTTTCCATTCAGGGTGTTGCGGACGCGATGTGTCAGATTACAAAGATCAAAGTGGCGTTTCTTCGCTGCCAGAAGCAGCTCAAATAAACAGATAATCCGCCTGAGACATCGGCAGGGCCTGCGCCAACCGCGCGCCGATACAGTCAATACACAAAATGGCTAATTTCTCACGATGCTTTTCACTTTCGTGCGCCATATCTGGAGACACGCGCTCCATGACTTGCTGCTGTCGCAACACAATCGCGGAATGTTCAACGCAATGATGATGGCGATGCGGCCTGACATCACGCCGTCTCTTCAAGGGGGTCCTCGCGCTGTTGTTCCTTCGCAGCTGAAACTTGGTCTCCCAGTCATCGCGGCCATCTCTCTCCTCTCCTGAGTTGCCAGTGCGACTCTTCCCGCGATTGCCCCGTCTCAGCGCTAATTCGACGCTTCTACCACCGCCGACAATGAAGCTCGCAGGCACCGAGCCCGAGACCTCCACCTTCCTGAATCGAAGCTGAGCTGTCCTCTACGATCTCGGTTCCTTACTGACATACTGAGACATGCTATTGTGAAAAGGGCCTGCTGTTTTGGCTTCAAAACCTCCGAAATGGCGGCGGACAGCATGCGTCACGAGGGGCGGACGAGGCGAGATGACCAGGCTGCGGGCATGGATGAGACGAACTGGCGAAGGCCTGGTTGATGCTAGACACCCGTCGCATTGATTGAATTAGCTGTCGGCTTAATAACTATCGCTTGGTCAAGGTTGCCATCGTCCAGATTCATGTCTAGCGGAATCTGTGCGGCAAGTAGGAAACGCATCAAGACCAAGGATACCGCACGCGGAACCACAGCATGACCCAAACATGCACTTCTGAGGGGCCTGCTGGCTGAAGCAGTGTTCATCGTTGCCCAATGCGCCACCGCCCTCGGCTGCGAGAACGGCGGCATCGCGCTGCACAGTTTATCACCATTGGACCACCGCAGTATTGCGGTTCTTCACCCTTGTCTGAGCAACAAATTTGTCGAGAAGAAGGCGACCGATATACTGTTAGATTACTTGATTGCTAACGAGACGGTTCCTGCGTCAGAAGTAATAGCACTCTATTTCCAGCAGATGCGGAGGGGGAGGAGGTGCAGGTCACAACGTCGAATGTCTCGAAGCCGGTTTCCTTGGGCAGCATCACTGGCGTAGTGCTGCCCATAACAAAGTGGAATGTCGTCTCCATGCTCGACCTGTTTGTCGAGTGATGAATCATGAAGATGTACACTATGCCCTCACAAGACAAGACCTCCAGCAGTATTCCGTTTCCGCTGTGAAAGCCATCCCGTGCCCCCGCCCGAGGGCCTGCCACCGCTTCCCTCTTCACTTGCTGCTCTTTGATGCTGTCTGAATAATTCTCTGCTTGAAAGGGGCCAGTGATAGTTGACGTCCGCCCGGAACCAAACGCCTCAGTGTTTCAACGAGTGGGAAAGCCTAAAGTCGCGCTACATAATAGCTGGCTGGTCTCACAGAGACACTGTTGCTTCTTTTTGTTCTGGACTTGTGTCTTTTTCTCTGACCATGGCTGGTTGGTGCCAAACACTGAAGTGTTGCTTCCTTTCTCTCGCTTCTTTGTCCACAGAGACACCACACTTCATGAGGTTGGGGGTCTCGGAATGATTCCGAAACAAGACAATCTGGGACTGTGATAAAGTCATGTTAGCTTCAGATGGTCCAGAGTTGTGTTTTTGCACTTGCTGAGTGATGCGGGTGGTCAAGTGCGAAAAAACCCCCGTCATTCAGTTCGTATCCTTCCCAGTCGGACGCAGCCAAGTCTCTGCTCCTAGAGCATAGCGCCCATCTTCAAGTGCATAGGATGCAGGAGGGGTGCCTGTCATGGCGACGGTTGGCACGATTCTCGTGAGCCTTGGCTTCCAGATCTTTGGCCCGATCCTGGAGTCTACCTCTTGATACTGCTTCCACTCCTCTCAGGAAACCGGCCGCTCACACTAACCCAGCGCCTCACGTGGATCTCCCGGCAATCTCAGGCCAATGATCATGTCCCTGCTTCCGGCTTTCTGCTTTCTGAGGTTTCCCTTTGATTGGTTCTTGGGTCTGAGCATTCAAATCCAACGTCTGCTTACCAGTGGTTGCTATCCTGCTTGGTCACTGGGTTCCTATGGCCGCGGCATGTGGGCACGATACCTGGTTGATCTCGCCTGGTTGCCTTACCGCCGAATACGGATGGATAACGCCATCATGAATGATTCATCGAGTACGTCCAAGCATTGGACATGGTCGACTTTTGTTGTCTCACTACTCTTTCAAAATTTATGGCGCACCTCTTCAAGTTGTCACTATTATAATGACATCCAGTCTGCTGAGGGCCGAAGATGCGGGCAATGTAAGTAAAGCTGCGTCCTCAATGTAAAATGCTTCAGTCCACCGAAATTTCAGCCAAGTGGATCGCTAAACGATCGCCAAACTCAAGACCCTGAATGTTAATTATTTGTAGACGGCTGGTGTTAAGATGGTTAGACTGCCCAAGAACATTGCGCAGGAAATCAATAGGAGTTGCTGTCTCGGGCAGGAAGGACTTCAAACTCAAAAGTTGTGGGGATTTAGTCAAGTGACATGTCAAGGGGTCGACACGCGCTCGTGGTTTTTACTTTTACGGAGTGACCCCGACACGGAGCTCCCGAGACGCAGCTAGCAGGTATCATAATAGCACGACATATGTAGTTCGCCGACAAAGGTTTGTTGCTCCGCACGCGATTTGACGCGAATAAGGATGAGTAGCGGTGGTCAACGGCTACAAATTCAAGCCTTCTCAGCCCGCAACTAAACAACAGCGTTTCGTTGTGGAAATAAAATGCCTAGAACCAACTAATTCAACTAATTGTCCGTACCACGTTTCAATTCGTGGTTGCTTGTGATTAGGGTCTCAACTCCAGTGACAGCAGTACACACGAAGGGCACAGTAACCCTTGAAGCACTCACTCATCCTCGATATACGTGAAATCCGTGAGTCAGTCCATATGACTCAGCTGCTTGGAGAGTAATATGCCACTGTAAGTTCACGCTCGTTGCGAAAGATTCTGTTCTCGCTACTATTAGACAGCTGAAGGTTGCTTGGCAGTGATTGTCGCACACGACTCATGACATGGCATGATCCACAAAGCAGACCCTTGCCACCCTTTAGACCTCGGTTCCGGCCTCGCTACATGGTTTGTGAAGATCAAACAACAGGCAAGGAGCTATCCGACGGGAGCTATCCGTGTACTATTTTGAGATGTCTTTGATTATTATTTTTACGGGCAACATAAAGCTTCGCATTTCTCCTTAATTTGTCAACAACTTTCCTAGCCTCCACCCATTTCCAACCTGCGCCAGGCATTCCCGTCGCTCATCAAATTGTTTAGAACGCATAACTGATCCAAAGTTCAACATGAGAATCATTGTTGCTCTTTCCATGGCTGCATTAGCGGCGGCGATTCCGACTGTCGTCCTTGATGAGGCTTCCTCTGTGGCACGACGTGCGCGGAGTCCCGCATGCCAAGACGGACAAGAGGCATACGCGATTTGCTTTTCCCAAGCCACGGCGGGGGGTGCCGACTCCAATGTTGTGAGTGAATTCCATACTGTGACTTGTAGGGAAAAGAAAGGCTCATTCTAAGCTTCATCTAGCAATGCGCTGCGGTAGGTACTTTGGCACTACGTCCAGTTTTCTCCACGCTAATTCGTGCAGGCCGTGAGAGCTTGTCTGGCTCTGTGCAACAACAACGTAAGGCGCCGTATATTCAGTGTCTGGAATGATTGCTGACGATTCAATATAGTGCTGAGAGTCGTCGATGCGTTCTCTCGATGATTGAGGTAGCCTGTGTTCGTATTTACCTGTGCTAGCAGATCTTGGTCTTAATAGTGTGAAATCTTATTGCGCGAATATTCTTCCAGATCACAGCTAGCAATTTCATCATCCAATTCCGTCTCATAACATCTTCAAGCTTCCTCGTCCCACATCAGAGTGTCCAAAACTACAACAGCCTCGTCGTGCGCGTCCTAATCCAAGCATGATGTCGAGTGCAGGCCAATGCTCCAAATAGAACGGATTCAAACATCCATTGATGCCGGGACGCCGCTTCATAAGAGGTATCCGTCTTCCAAGCTTCAATGTCAATTGAAGTCTGCTCTAAAAGACCCCTGATCTCAGAGGTGCTTGCAGGTGTCCTCCAGCGTCGCTATTATGTAGAGGAGTTTTGCCATTTAATACAGATGCCCGAGGTTTTTGGGATACCGTGTAGCTTCTGCTCAAAAACCTTCAGCAGAGCACGATCTTTGATACCTTTGAAGCAGCAGCAAAGTAGGTCAGACCGTTCTGGGTCACCTGGGCCTGACTCGCACGAACGACATCGGAACCGTTGTCTTGCCATCTTATTTCTTGATTACGTTCGAGGCTGGAGAAGTATTCGAAGCTGGAGCGACTACTTTAGGATGGTTGTTCCGTGCTGTCTGCTCTGTAAACTCTGGCTTCAGGGAAGGCCAGTAATTCTCAGTCGCGAGGGAATGCTCGATCGGGCTACGTGTTTTGGGCACCTGGATAACTTGGTTCCATGGTGATAGAAATCATTCCTCGAACCTTTTCTTTCACAAATGAAGCCTCGGTCAAGTCTTCCCTTCCTTCCTTCCCGGTCAGCAACCGTTGCGGTGTCTAACGGCGTCTCCCCATGAACCCTGATTGACGCCACCCAACTCGCGTAGTTGACAGAATGTTTCGTGCGAGCTATGCGGGACATCCCGTCGCATTCTTCACCTTGTAGTCTCTACTCGCTCGAAACTCTGTGGATGAGTACATGCGCCATACTCTTAGTGGATCATTCAAAGCCTTTCGCCGAGTCTCTCGTGTAAGTGTACCACCACGAATACTAATCTCGTATACCAGATCAGCGTTTGCTCGCCGGACAAAGCAGAGCTCCGCCATTCAGCTGGACTCCATACAAGGTCAAACCCTCAAGACCCATACAAAGGATCAATAGCAGATTACGCAACAATGAACTCGCTAGAAGTTATCGTGAATGTCCAGCTTTCAATTGGAAATGCTGGTCGGGTTTGTCGAAGCTTTACAGTCAGCAATGTTAACTTACGGTTGGCGTGGAGGATCCGGGCAACATGATCTTATTTGAGACGGACTCCGACACCATAAGACATATCCCCTGTAGTGTTCCTACTGGAGGTAAGGACATGGTGAAACATGTTCGAGAAGCGCCGCTACGGTGAACATTTGGTCATGCTTATAGATCCCTTAGCATTTGTCAAACGCTCTAAAATGCGATACGGATCTTAGTATGTTGCTGTCTCTGGATTCACAAGAAGTGGCAGTGATTCTATAACTTGCTTTCCTCTTGTTGTTCCAGAGTCTGCTTCCGGATTCTCCCGTTTGATTCTCTTTCTTGTTGTTGTCGTTCATATAGCTATCCACCTTCAATTCATCTCTTTCCTGTTTTTGTCGCGTTCATTCTCCTTATTCTCCGTTCAAGGCAGAACAATCAGCTGAAATAACAGATGAATCAGCTTGAAGAAGCTGCATAATTTCATCTAGAAAGCTAGGGGTTGAGACTCTGAATTTCAGATGCAGACGCGCACAGATAGCGGGCACAAGGCGGCAGCTGCTTCAATGACCTGGTTAATCGTCCCCTCTTTGAGAGGCCAGTCAAGCGCAAGGCGTTCCGAGTCAAATCCGCTGTCCGATGCCTGCGGTGATTTAGCCAGCCGTGAGCGCTTGGGAATTGGAGGAGGGGATCCCGATCGCTTAACCATGCTTGGCAAGGAGCAGCATCTGCATTGACGGTTGCGATGAACGGCAGCGAGGGCGAACTCGGGATCAGGATTGGCAGCAGGTAGTGTCAACGATCGCTCTGGCAGTTCTGCATGCGCGACAATCCTTGAGCCGGCTGCAGATGCGAGAGAAAGTTGCCGTTCAAAGGTTTTCAGATAGGGTATGGTCTTGTTATCAAGATTGTTGAAATTCAGCGTCTGGCCGCTCTGATGCCAGCCGTTCTCCCAACTAAAGACTTCGTAAGCGGCGAAATAAGTGATGGGCAGCACCCTGACTGGAATGGGCTGCGATGGGGTGGAGTTGATGTCCGACGCAGATGCAGGTAGCTGGCGGTTCAGCCGGAAAGCATTCTCGGGCCCTGTCTACTCCAAAAGTCAGGTCTCGGGAACAAAAGATTACTGGAGCTGGTACGTCTCCAGCAGCGCCCACCCCAAGGCAATTAATCAAGTTTGTGACTCAAACTTGACTTGATTGAGTGGCGATAGCTTCATAATCAGGCGGCAAACTGCGAAGAAGAAAAGTTAGAAGGGAAGAAAGATTGATTAATGGATTGATTCAACTTGACAAGTTTACTTGCCTTGCGGTGGGTGCTGGTCTCCAGGATAACCTCCAGCTATCCCATCCTGTCTGCCGTGATTTCTGTACAGGGAAAGGTGTCTTCAAACATCGTTAAAGAGGCTCTAGTTGGGTGTCATACATCTCGTAGCTCTCCATCCACTGATCACAGACTGGTATTTAGTTTGGCAGAAGGGACAACTGCCGTTTAGAGATCAGTTAAGAGCCTTTTGACCCCTCACAAGGTCTAGCTCATTGGTCGGGAAAAGGTGAGCGAGTCCAGGCGGTGAATTCGTCCCGTAGCATTTTGCATATCTATTGTGAGGCTGTCCACTGGAATGAACTACCTCAGCTTGCACTCACAATATGTGCCTGCACATTTCGTGACCAATGGGTCGCATGAGCAGATTCAGTTTGCTGGCCCAACCCCAATTTCGAATGAATTCTTCCCTTTAGATATTCGACATCTTGGGATGCAAGAAGTCTTCTACAGCCGGCGCAACAAGGCAAACGTCCCGAGAACTTTATGGCCACGTTTTCCTCTATTGTCTCCTCTTGTCTCGCTGTTGTTCACAGATACTCATGCAACTTTCCAGGTCGGTGCATTCCCAGTTATTCTGACCAGGGTCGCTGGGTCCCGGTTCAGTTGAAACCCACCTCCCCCCTTCCCCTCTTTCTTTTCTAATTCATACTTGGCTTGCACATCAAGTTGCTACAAGTCGCGTAGCTTGCTTCCTCCACCTGCCTTCACAGTGCCGGCACAAGGCACTGTGGGGGACTCAATCTCGGGGAATACCTCCCGTAGTCCCTCCGCCATGAACGCGACTTGCCCTGCTCCCGCGATGCGTTCCCCCTCCGTGATGACACCGCCCAGCTCGAGCCTACGAAGCTATGAACGTCCAATTCCGAGGATAATGCACGGCCTAGCTGCCTCCGTCGGCAAGCATACACTGAAACTCATCGCCAGCGTCTCCAGTGACGGCCGCCAGTAGAAAACCTTTCACACCATCTCCCCGACTTCTCGAGTACGTCTTCTTCCAAGTTCCGCCGAAGGCCTTGCAGGTAGTCCATGTTTTGTTATGAGAAACATGATGGACTGGGCGTCCCATTGTCCCTCATCAGGAGCGGTGCCCGCTCATATTCGCAATCTTGAGTGTCCTGAGATGAACGAGGTCTCTCAGGCTGTCCGACAATATCCGGGCACATGTGTGGCGAGAACAGCTGACGTCAATGTGAAGATACGTCAGGCTGGAGATTATTGAGACTTCTTCGATCGCCATTGCATCAGCCGGCTGGATCTCCAGACGTTCCAGATGGGGAAAGTACGGGATTTTGTTGACCTTGCTGTGGAATTTTGCTACTAGAATCTGTTGACCTAAAACGACGTCTTTGAGCACCGCTTCTCGCAGATCCTGTTACTGTGCCAGCGCTTGCAATACGGCCCGCGATGTTAGGCCTTCGCCTTGACGGGTTTTTGCGAATAGGACATTGGCATGTTGCAGCGTTGGGATCCCTCGATCTAGGCCAGCGTCGTCGCCGATGTCGCCATCCCCATCGCAGTCCGTTTCGCTGTCGCTCTCCTCTCGAGTTGGCCTGCTATCGACACTCACGTTGAGGTGTGTGAGGTTTCCAGCTGCACTGGGGATGAAGAAGATATTCCTCACATAAAAGGTCCAAGGTTCTATAGTTAGCGATGTCAGGCCAGGGCATTGGTTGATGGACTGCTGAACGCAGTGTGTGGCCGTGTTCCGCAGTTGTGCGTGGAGGTGTTTGATTCGCAGGAAATCAATCTCCATCAATGCCAGGAAACGTACTGGGGGTGCAGGACTGTTGTGAGTGAGTCGTAAGTTGACGATCTCTGTGCGTATTCCTGTGGACGCCCATGTTCCATGATGAGATATTTGAAATCCGCCGTCCCCTAGACGATTGTCTTTCCAATAGCCCAGAATGACTGGTTCGTCCTCTCACTAGCGGCGCTAGGCTGCTCTCCTTGTGAGCTTCGTGGAGAGCCATGCCTGTGTCTTGTAGGGCCAGCTGGTTCAGGGCGCCGGATGGCTTGTTGGGGCGAGGACGAGATCTGACTGATTTCACGATGTGCTTCGGCGGCTGTTCGCACGGGATGGACTTACCCTGGCATCGCTCGCAATGAAAAGTGACGCCATCTTGGCTGGACGTGGCGACGGTCGTCAAGAATAAGCCAGACGAAAGAGGGTCAAAATTATATGCATTTGCCTTGCCCGGATCCGCCGCCGATGCGTTCGTCCGCTGGAAGCTGTCTATAAGCACCCTTGATTTGACCGTTACCATCACTCCCGCATACCTCGCGCTGTTTGCGTAACGGTGACTGTGAAAACTCCCTACCTAAGTGCCAGCATACGGCTCTACTGTCGCAAATCGACGACAGATCAAAAGTCATGTTGCTGTCTGTGTGACTCGTGTTCGGACCAGAGCAAAGCTGGGAGCATGTCCGTTGTATCATGCTTGCGCCCTGTGCGATGTTGGAAACCTCTTTTGCAAAACCTTTGGGAGGAAGCAGGAGACTTTGGCGTGGGTGTGGGAGCTTTTGGCAGGCGGTATTTTTCAACCCCAACCAGCTCGCCATCGCGAGCCCAGTCTTTCGTTGGGTCTCTTCTGCATATTCCCAGTCCGCGGCAACCCTCCGCCGACACTTCCACAAGCACCTCATCACAGGCTGTCCCTACAAGAAGACAGGGGCTTTGCAAGTCATCCCTTAAAATATTCGACAAATGCCTCATCCGTGTCGTGAATGCAAGCTCAACGTTGTGGCGCCGGCGCCAGCTCGGACATCTCACCCAACCCACCTGAGCAGAAGTTCTGCCTCGATGAGGGTACGCAGGTCCACGTGTTTAATCGTCTCTTACTGGCAGACTGGCTGCTTTTGGGCGTCACGGAAATCACTTGCATTGATAAAGAGTAAGGTGGATGGTTACTTGTGATACCGTCCTGATTGTAGTTATGTCTATGGTCCAACCACTATTCACCTGACGTGAACGTTTGATAACATCCATCGGTCATCGACCCATCGTTCAAGAAAGAAAGCAACTTTAGTTCAGTCTGTCTCACACAGCTTTTCCAGCTCATTAAGAGTTTGGCTGGCGCTCTTCACCTGTTGTGCAACCCTCTCCGTGCAGGATTCAATCTTGGTCCTTTTCTTCTGCGAGGTGTTGGCGTCCGCCGACCTCTTGCGCTTCTTCCCACCTGCCTCAACAAGCTCCTTCTCCCAATTCCCAGCCTCGAGATGACCCTGAGAATACTTGGTCCATTCTGCCTCCGAGCCATCGGCTGCTCGCAAAAGCTCGTCTGCCCGCGCAATCAGCCGCTCGTTGAGGCGGACCATCTTGTCCTTCAACTCGGCGCAGTCATGTAGGGCTGTCTTCTCATCATTTCTGTGGGTCGAGATGCGGTCCCTGGCTCGAATTATGCGTGCAAGGCCCGTTTGGAACAAGTCTTCAAGTGCGTCAAGTGCATCATCAGCGTTCTCTGGCTCTGCATTCGGTGTCTCAAGTGCTTTGTCGTCGTGCGGTGGCTTGCTGGCGGCCGGGCGAGATTGACCAAACGCCTCATTCGGGTTGCCGGAATCGTCGTTTCCGCCGATGACGGGCCCGTCAGACTCGTCCATACCAATTGCGCTGTCGTCTGGAGATGCTCCCTCCGCTCCGGGGCTCACCCTGCTGGCTGCCGCCCCCATTCCAGCCCCCAACACTCTGTTTGTGTTGCTGCGCATAGCCGAGTCCGCAGAGGTTTCGTCGTTGAATACCGGCGGAGAGGTTTCCTCGTCGAACAGCGGAGACGGAGATTCGTTCGCGTCGTAGGGCTGGCCCGCGTTCCAATTTTGCAAGGGACTCTCGGCGTCTTCGTCTCTAACCGATGGCCGTGCCGATCCAGAATTGTAGGCCGCTCGGTTCCTTTCAATGTCCTTGCTGACTTTATCCCACCACGACTCGGAAATGGTGGAACCCTGGCCTTGGTTGTCTTCACCGCGCGGGACAGCAATCTCTTGACTAGTGTTGGCTGAAATACGGTTGCTGTCTTCGACCACTCGATTCTCTTGCCATTCGACTTCGCCGAGCTTGTTTCTGTGATTTTTCTTTGTGACTTCTGGCTTGATGCGTTGAACTTCACAACGTCAGTGAACAATCATTGTCGGTAAGGGTATGAGGGATACCTACGTCGCTTTTTGGCAGCAATCACCTCGGATGGTGTGAATGCGGTGCGCAGGTAATGTGGAGGGCGGCTGTTCTTTTCTGCGCGGCCAGCAATGATTTCTGAGAAAAGGGTTGCGGCCGTGACTTCAACGGAGCCAAGGCCGAGCCAAGCGTCTCGAGATGCGACGGCAGCTTCCCCAAACCATAGATAAAGCTCTCCCGAGTGTTCCAAGCCGAGAGCCTCGAGGGCCTGGTTCCGCCGGGCTTGCTCCGACTTTTTCAGGGAATCCCAGTGTGACTCGAACCTTGCCTCGAGTACGCGACGGAGGATGGGGCCTTCGATCTCGCGGGACGCCCACTCGGCGAAGGGAGTTCGCGGTCGGTTCTTGGGAAGCTTGGAGTCGTGCTTCTGGTAGCCAGAGGCAAGGTCGTCGTAGGCTTTGGCGAGCTGCTCCTGACTTGCCTTGAATGCCTCGGCGAAGGCTTTCACTAGCTCGCTGAGGTTTGATGCGTTCTTTGGCCCGCCTTTCGGAGGCATCGATCTGGAATGATGAACACCTTGCCAACCGAGGTGCGCGGGGCAGTGTTGGTGATGATTGTGGTAGTGTGGGATGCGAGCGAGGTTGGGTCGGTTGGTATGAAGATGCGGGCTCCAAAAAGGTGTTGTCTGGGAAAGAACTCTCAAGACGATGGCGCCATGGTGGGTAGACTTCAAGCTTTGTCTTTTGTTCCAAGCTCGAAGACGGCGACTACCATTTACCGAGATTATTGGATGGTAGAAGGCGAAAGGTAAGGTAGACAGCGGAAGGTTTGGCCAGGATTGCGATAAGATAAGGCAGGTGCGTACGGGGCGTGCGGTTAAAGCAGTAGCGACGTTGGTGCTCTCTCTCTTGCAGGTTCGGCACTTGCTGGTACCAGGCTGCCTGCCACTCGACGCACCAAGCCTCAGATGTGCAGGTGGTCTGCGCGGTGGGCACCCCTCGTGGGCACCCCTTCCATGCGACCCTCGTCCGTTCTTCTGCTGGACGTGGGTCCTCAGGCAGGACCCACGCCACCTCCGCACACCTCGCCCCGCACGGCGTGGAATCCATTGGCCGATTCGATCTCGCTTATCGCATTCCGCTTATCTGATCTCGTCTTATCTCCGACCAAGATCTCCCGGCACAGGCTGTGTTCCCTGTGCGCAGCTTTTGCGTGCCAGCTGTCCCGCAACTTGGCAACAAGGTACCTTAGTTGGCAGCTGTCCACTGACCACCTACAACCAAAATCACCTTGCACAGCATTCGCGTCAAATGACAACCCAAAACCCACCCCATCCTGCCCATCATCCTAACCAATAATGCTTTGCGCGTGCTAATCAATCATTGAAGAGCACACTCGTCAAGGTCGCAAAGAGGGAGCATCGCGGTCCGGCCAGCCACAGTGCAAGCCTGCAGACCAACTGCCATCTCCCCCACGCAGATCGACAGCTGCTGAATTTCATCGATGCCTGGGTCAGCTGTCCGTTTCACCCTTGGAGAGAACCAACACTGAGTGAGATGAGCTGTACGCCATGAAATGAAACCTTCATCTACCTTGTGCCCTGTTCTCGTGGTAAGCTAGGCAGAGCTCTCGCATTACAAAAAGGGGCTGGGAGAAATGGCTTTGTCCCAAAGGATTTTCGTCATGCGTGCACTTTACTCATCCATGTCAAGCTGGATACGTGTCAAACCCAGAAGCTCCCATGAGAGTAGCAGCTCTTCTCTGCGTGGTTCCAATAATGATACTTTGACGAAATCACATGAAAAAAACTAGAGTTTTCTTTCGGATCACGGGAAACTTTCTGGGGACAGCTTCAATGGCCGAAGGAAATTTCGTGATGCTCGGGCTGGACCGTGTTGACTTGGGCGGGTGCTTCAGTGCTGGTGCCTGTGCGCTCAGTGGCTAGATACTGATTCTAGCGCCAAAATCGGCCACCCCTTCCGAAAGCTACCATAGCCGTGGGAGCTTTTGCGATCCGTGGCCCACAAGCCTCCATTACAAACGCTCCCACCTCAACCCGTGATCCCATCAACGCCGTCCTTTTGGGAGAACACCCCCTTGCATTGACTAAGGCCATCTTGCTCTTTCATAACCTCTGAGTGCAGGGCTGTCACCTCATAACATCAGGTTTCTGGATCTGCTTCGAACTTTGCTCGAGAAAATGGTGCGGCATCGTGTGCAAACGAATTCTCAGCCGCCTGCCACGGTGGTGCGAATTTCGACCTGTACCTGCTACATCACATAGACTGATAGCACGGCGCAACTTCACAGGCAGGAACAGAGAGGTATGTAATCGCTGGAGCCACCACTGGTGTGGTAGCGATTGGCGGGGGAGCCTTGGGTGCTGCGACAAGGGCAGGTTGAGGGCGACTTGACAACATCGGAGTTTTTACGTTGGCGGCTGTCTATGTCAAAAAGGCTCTTTCTGAATTTGGATGCTCGCATTCAGATACATCCAAGAAGTGCTATCTCATGGCGCAATCCAGGAATTCAATGAGAAGGACGACGGTTGGTGGAACGCCACATTGGAATTCGCATGCGGGCGACGCTTCGGCAAGGTTTAGCTGTCCATCGGCGGGCATGGCGAGGCTGAGAAGGATAATGGATTCGTTGTGCTCAATTCGAGTTGGTCTGCAAGAATGGCAGCTCTGACACCAGGCTGGAAGGGTTCGTCGGGAGCAAACATAGGCGGCGATATTGGCATCACCTGCCGATTGCAGGTGGCAGGGCGCTCGCGGCACCTGCCAGACAATATGGTTCAGAATGCCATCTCAATTAGTATCATTGCCACAGGCGCGGGCAAACCAAACACGGTCCAATGCGAGCAGCCAGCGGCGTGGTCAGCGTTGCTGCGCTTGTCAAGCTAGACGACCATTCAGGCGATTGCGACGAGGAATAAGACGGCGATTTGGTTAATAGCGTCGCGGCTATCGGCGGAGAGGCGGCTTGCTGCTACGACAGAAGTCAGTCGAGGTCGGCAGGCAAGGCAGCGAAGGATTCCGACACACCCCGCCGAGACGAGTGTGGTCGGTTGGTTGAAGAATGTACGATGCGGCGATAAGTCGAGATGCAGGGAGCAGGGGAGGAGGAAGGCGGTGCAAGGTAGGAGAAGCATAGACGAGAAACTACAACTAACAGAAGATACTAGAGTCGAGGAAGGCAGTGTCTAGTGAAAGAGATGTGATCAACGAATAGCAGAAAAGACGTGTGGTCCAAGACTCCGTGACCAACTTCACAGCCCACGGTCTGCCGCATGTTGGAAATTGATCTTTTTTGAAAACCTCCTTCAGACGGATTGAATTGCATGTTGGCTGGCGAGATGACCCAGACCAGTGGCCAACATCAAACATGCAAAATACCGTGATTTCCCCCAACGGTCTGAAGAACACCGTGCTCTCTCCATGAACTTGACTTCAGAGAGGTCTTCCTTTCCATTACCAAGCTCAAGACGATGGTAAATTTTGAGATAGTCAGGGTGCAAATAACAAGATACTGCGGGCGCTGATCAAGTCGGCTTGAGCTCCCTTGAGATTTCCGGAGCGAAACCCCAGGAACAGGATACAGGTCGCCGTCGCCGTTGCTGTTACCGTTACCCTTGCCGTGGCCGCTACTGTCCTTTCCGGCGCCTTCCTGCATGCCCGTGCCCTCTGTATTCCCTCCTCACACCATGTTCATGTGGAAACTTCGGCAGATGGCTCCACCGGTTCTTTAGCCCGGAGCAACTGCTCCACCTTCGGCTCCGATTAGCGTCCGAAAGTGGGGCTATCGCCAAAAGCCGTCTCTTCCGCCATGGACTTGCGGCCGGCGGCTTGCGCGGCTGCTCCTCCCGACGACCGCCAGGTGCACAATAACAAAATGAACACTGCGATCACACGATACAAAATCACCACACGCAGATAAACATCCCAAGCCAATGACAACCCTCAAAACACAGTGATCCACGCCACCTCTCCCTACTTCGTCCGAGCTGTCGACTTCGCACCCAACGCCTGACAAGAACCACCTCTTTCCGCCGCCGCCATATGAGCTTGTCTGGGAACCTATAAACTGGCCCTGGTTTCAAGACCTCCTTGGGTCTTCATGGGTATTGTCGGCCCCTGCATAAGCGCCTTGATTATCGTACTCATCGTCGGCCTTGCAGTCAACATCGTCACATCTAACCTTGACAACACGGCCAGCACCTTCCTGTCCCCATCGACCTGGACCTGGAATTTTGAGGTCTCCCAATGACTGCTTCCATAGCCTTAAATGCAAATTCCGTTGCTCGAATACGGCGGCAATGGCGACGTTGAAACTGACATCTGAGCAGCAGCAGCAGCAGAAGTCTTGGGGCCTTGGTCTGAGAGCTAAGCTTCCGCTAACCCACTGGACTAGCATAGCAGCAACCTCCGTCCTACGACGGAGCAGAGAAGAGCTTCCGTGTGGCTGGGTATAGCCTAGTTCTGGTGGGAGCTCGACACATCTCCAGCGTAAGATTCTGTCCTGGAAGAAGGCGGCTTGCTGGGTCGCATGGTTGTGGTGGGTATTTTTGAGAAGGGTCTGGATCAGGGCAGTGGATGTGTACTTGAGGAGCTTTATCCTAGAAGCGAAGCATAATTATCATTCAATCTGCTGCTTCGCGCATACATAACAGACACATCTGGGACGCCAGCATCTGCAGCCTTCTTATCAGCCATCGATGGCTGGTCATGCTTTCTCAACAGGATCCTAACGGCCGGGGCTTACATTGTTGCTTGAGATCGGGTTGTTAGCGGTGATCAGAACCGCGTGGCAAGGTTCGTGGAACAGGGTGCAGTGTTGGGCGGTTGAGCTGTAGTTCGTGCGATTGGAGTCAGAAGGAGAGCCACTCAGCAAGAGAAATCAGTTGATCATAAAGACGCTTGTCTAGCACTGTTCGGCCCTTTGACTGTAGCAGTTGTGATTCCTTCGTTGCTCATGTTAACGCCATGAACTCTGCCGCCGTATGTCCACGAGGGCTTCACCATGCTGTCTTTTCGTACCGTACATGCGATCCCGCATTCCCCCTACTCATCATCAACCAACTCAACCCCGCTCTCAAAATCAATAATAACAATTAAAGCAATAACCCCGCCGACTTTGCCATTCAGGTTGGGAAGCTCTGCATCCACGAGTCCTCTGTCTCTTCATTTCGCTGGAAAAGGCTCCGACCTGAGTGTTGTCCGTCGTACCTCCCTGTCCGCTCTCCTTTCCCGGGCTCTGCCTGGCTTTATTGTTCAATGCCAGGGCTCTGTCCGCCTTATTCCCTCAACATCTGCCACCTTTGGCTCGCCCTCAAACCTTTTACTTCTCAAACCCCATTTCGGTCTCATTAATGCTGCTTCAGCACCATTTTGTCCCCCTTTCTCGGCTGTCGTTGTCGCCATCGTCTTCCCATCTTCATCCCGCGATACCAAGAGTGCCCCGACCGGACAGCACCACACCCACATATCGCGCGTGCACACAGCTCCCGCCGCCGTTACCCACAACCTCCTCGACAAGCCGCTGCTCGTCGCTCTGGCTTGCTATCCACAGCGCTCGTCGGCAGGGTGGACGAGCCTGTTATTTTAGCTACTCCCTTGCTTCGCGCGTAGAGAACTAAGGCTTTAATACGAAAGGCTTGGAGATTTCGCTCCGACTGATAGCAGAGCGCGAGTGCAGTGTTCTAGCAGGTTAAGTCCTTTCTGTAAGGAATAGAATTAGTAGTTTCGTCTTGTTTCAAGCGAAAATTCCTACGAGTTAATCTTTTCACAGGTCGGAATGTTTTGAGAGATCCGGTTTTCAGTAGATCGAATTTCTTTAAGAGACCAGATTCTTTAGGAGGTCGGATTCTTCGAGAGGCCGGATTCTTTACGAGGTCGGATTCTTTACGAGGTCGGATTCTTTACGAGGTCGGATTCTTTACGAGGTCGGATTCTTTACGAGGTCGGATTCTTTACGAGGTCGGATTCCTCGAGAGGTCGGATTCCTCGAGAGGTCGGATTCCTCGAGAGGTCGGATTCTTCCAGGGGTCGGATTCTTCCAGGGGTCGGATTCTTCCAGGGGTCGGATTCTCTTCTAGGTGAAGCAGACTGAGGACCAGGCTACAGACGCCCGAGTGGGCATGCAGGTGCTTTTAGAGGTAGCAGCTGTTATGGGAGGAGGATGGTAATAACGAACTTATCTCCTCGGCTGCTACAGCTAAGCGCCGGCGCTCTGCGTATCTCAACTATCCACTCCTAAGAAACTTCCGCTGTCATTCGATGCAGACCGAGACGCACCACCAGCGTGCCCGACAAGAACCCCTCGCCGCGGATGCCGAAGGGCTAGCGACCACAGCTAAAGGAGAAGGGCTGTACCGTCGGATGGCCGCACAGAGGAGCAACTAGCAGCAGGTCGAGGGTGCGGAGGATGATGAGACCGAGGTTTGGACTGCGGCTTAGTCAGTTACAAGTTCTCCCATGATGCTCTCAGTGCAGAAAGTTACGTATTCAATGGAAATCGTCGCCCAGGAGGAGAAGCACACGAAAACTCCTTTTCCCTTCTACAAAGCCGTTGATGTGTCCACGGAAAATGCTGCTGCTGGTCTTCAGAGTCCCTATCCTGTTTGAAAACTTGGCCGCTTCGTATTCCCTTGGAATGCCTCATCGGGGCTCCTTGGTGGAGGCCTGATAACCATTCTGGTAACTTATTAGCCTGCAGTTATATTTGAATGGTTCTCAGGGCTGGGAGGCATGCCACATAGCGATAGCCGTCATCATAGCCACTACCTAAGTCCGTTATGCCCGCGGAAAACTGGTCACGAATACTTCCTAGAGCTCAATAGTGTCTTTTCCAATTCGAAAGGGGCTGTGGAGCCTGCGTGGAGGGCAAGCATGGCCTCTGGGCAAATGCAGTAGGCGTTAGTCAGTCTGACTTATTTTGCTTGTAACATTGTCAACAATGTTAAGCCATGGCGATTACAATAATAATGAAAGATACGCGTGCTCGCTCCACCCAACGGTGACACGCTGCTGTTCCAAATATCACTCAGGACCGTAGCAGAAGTAGCGACAGTTTTCTAGAAACAAGATTGTTGCCTTAGTATTAGAAGAAGACGATTGCTAGGGCATAGGCTTTAGGTGGACTGCCAAACAGCCTAGATGAAGAGGTCCTAGCCAACACCCATTCGCAGCCTCATCTTCTTCCCAAGTAAAGCTCCCAAGTGACTACCTCACCAGTAGAACAATGTCTGTGTATCTGTCCGATCTTAACTTAGATTACGCTGCGAAATAATAGGGTCCGTCAAAGCCAATAAACAGGATACAAACGAAAAGCAAAGGCGTGGAACGCAGAAGAACACCAAAAAAGGTTAATTACTCCTCCCAGCATTCTCTTAAGCCTTAACTTCAGGCCAGATCTGTTCAATATCTGAGTGTCGACATTCTGCACCACAGGGAGGCAGGCTAGCGCCATCCACTTCTATTCTACATGCTTCCCACACCACTAAACTCACACGTTTCCTTCTACTTAATAGAGTTTCAGCTCGCAAGTGTCTTGCAGTCGCCATCTCACAGTATTCCCTCGCGCTTGAGCGCTGTTCTATCTATGATTACGGCTATACGTGAGCGCCGCTGACAGCAACACACAGCTGCCCGAGGATGTTAGCAAAGCCGACGTGGGCGGTAAACGTTGCAAAGTATACCTGTTCAAACCGATAGAGCTCGTGCTGAGGTCACAGCCAGCGGACAAAGACGTGCAGTGGTGCTACGTACTGGACTCCCAACTGACCATCCATTATTTTTCCTAGTGCCGGCCGGCTGCAACGGCAACGGGGTGACTTATGATGCAGAGGGATAACGTTGACAACGGCAACTGAGTCGAGCAGAGATTCAAAGCACTTACTTCCATTATGTTCTGAGTGACTCAAGCCATATTAGTGGACTGGTTCTAGGGATATAACCGTGTCAGGTAAGATACAGGTTAGGAAATTTCACATCTTCTCTATTAGGTAGGCAAGCAACTTACCCCATCAAAGGGCTGTATTCAAGATGCTAGGATCATATCAGACTCCTCTTCCCAGTAAGAAGAGCAGCCGGTGAAACCGGTGCATAAATATTCACCGAGCAAGTTTGTCAGTTATGTCTACACACCAAGTTACGCAACATAGGCTGGTGGGGGGCCTTCCAGGCGTATACTATCTAGCGCAGACACGAAAGCACATCTTCCAATGCCCCCGACTTGAATTCCACTCTCGTCATGAGCGTTCCACGCCAACAAAATAATCTAGTGCGGTGTTCAAACCACTAGAACACAACCGCGCGAAAAGATCAGAGTTAGCTGCTGCGGGCTGCAGAAAGTGCAGAGACAGTCGGTCCAGGTGACAGCGACATCGCGTGGACAGATTCGAAGCAGCCTTAAACTCAAGGTCCTAGCTTAAGCTCTCGCTGCTATCAATAACAGCGTCTTGTTGGGAAACTTTGATTCTCCTCTGTCTCAGGATTGAATATTGAGGTCGACTTTGGCTTCTATCAGACCGACAGACCGTCAGAACTACATAGCGAATGATGAACGACAGGCAGCCCCTACATTAACCACTGCATTATTATATTAATATCCTCTCCATAAATAATATCTACGGGTGCCAAATCATAGTCCGATCAAATACCATCGGATCTTGGCTTCCACCACAGACAACACGACCGAACATCTTCCCCAGGTCCGACGCCAGTCACCACCCCAATTCCTTCCCGTCTCTCATCACGCGACTGTCAAGCGCCATCGGCTCTTATGAAGAGCGCCAGGCCAATATGTTTGTATTTCGATCGGCATTTTCTGTTCATATCGGGTGCGGCTGCCATCCACGCCCGACAATTGCATCGACTTCAGCGGTAGCGAGGGACGTATGGTGACTAGGGAGAGCTCGATTCATGCATCCGCCTCCTTCTCTCTCAGATGCTCGCCTGGCCTCCCTGATTGGTGCTCTTGGCTTTAGACTAGACCGCCTTCGGTTCCCTCGCTGCGGCCCTCGCCATTGTCGACGTCCATAGGCTCGAAGACAACCACAGTCGAAGTAGCCTTACCCGCCCCCTTCACTGCGCTGCTAGCTCCGCCATTATCCAGATCCACAACAACGGGCGCCATCTGGACAGCTTTCAGCTTTCCCTTCGCCTTGCTGCTGTCCCCGCCGGTGTCGACGTCCATCGGCTCAGTAGCTGGAACAGCGATCTGAACCGACTTCTGCCAATTTTTAGCGGATTTTGTACGCCTCTTTCCTGTTTGTGGCATCTGCGACTATGGTATGCACCAACATGTGTTCCTGCCGATGATACGTGCAGCTCGCCATGAGCATTAATAGGAAGCTGTAGACACAGCCAGAGCAGAGTCCCAATGCCAGGAGGGGTCATTGGCCGGCACTGGATTCCCCGCCTGGGGCAGCGATACCAACACCCAGGAACTACACGGCTCCCAACCCGGCGCACAAAGCTACCGCTGTCCGTAAGTCGGGCAACGGAAAGATGCTCAAGACGTACGGAAAGGGGTCGCATGAGAAGGTGTCGAGCCGTCCACCCAGCATGACAATCGTGGCTGCGGGGGCAGGTGATGACGAGACGCCAGTCCCATGATCGCAGGAACAGTCTCGGCGGCTAGCGTAGGAGCAGATGAGCGCGATGGAGCGAGTCCAACGGACGGCGAGGGAGAAATCTCCTCAGGTGAGAGCGCTTGGCGGGTGACGTCTTGAATTGCAAAGCCTTGGCTGGTGAGGCGCTCTTCGCAGCTCGAGGCTTGGGGCATCTGATGTGAGATGCTGAAATTTAAATTTCGGCGCAGCTCCTCCTCTCCCTCAAGGAGACTGCAGAACATCCAATCTCTTTGGGGGCACTACTCGGGGAACACCATACGGGCACTTTGACCTCTACGCTCAGCCAGTTGGGGATAGCAGCACGAAACCCTACTCGTTCATGCTTGCGCAGCCAGGTCCTCTGAGCATTGCGAAGTCGAACGAGTGTTCTGGCTGAATGGCCTGACAGTGGATGTAGCGACCCCAGTCTCCTTGGTGGGACTGCGACAGGGTTAAAAGCGAACTTGACACCAATGTACGCGATCGTATCAAGTTGGTGATGACGGTCTCGTCATTGAGGCGGTGGGATTGCGGAAGGCAACGCCCCAAGATGAACCAGTCTGCTCCGCAGGCAGAAGAAACATGGCGATTGTGTCCGCAGCTCGTGTAGTAATCCCAGTCTGCGTCGTTGTTCCCACTCAGCGAAGGTATCAATCGACATGATCGTGGATCAAGACTCGCAGATGATTTGTTTGTGCGTTTCGGTTTCGCCGGCCAGGGAGCGGAAGGTGTGATCGCAGAAGCAAGATGTTTCGGAGAATGTCGGGAGGTACGAAAAGGAAGCGTCTGCGCCGTAGAACCCTGAGGTTGCCGTTGCCTGTGCAAGCTGGTTAGTATGCTTCTCGACTGGCAGAAATTGATGGTCCTCGAGCCAGATACCTTTCTCATCGAGAAATCCGGCGATGGTCTTTCGCGCCTGTGCTAGCTGCAGTGTTGTGTCGAGTTCGAGTGCACTGGCAATTGGCGGGAGATTCGGCGAAGGATGAAGGAGAAGTTAGACAACCTGGGCAATTCCTGGCGCAAACCGTCTGCCGTCCATGGTGGCAGTTGGGCTAGGTAAGGTAGGTGCTGCACAGAGTGGCTGCCGATTTTAGCGCTGGAATCTGCGCCCCACCCACAGATTACCAGATTACCATATGGTAACCTGGTAACCTGGTAACCTGGCCGTTCCCATGGGCATGAGCTCTGGTCGCGCTCATGAGTGGTATTCGTGGACCGTCCATCGGCGAGATGAAGCGAGGGTCCTGGGTGACTTGGAAGATACGTAGGCGAGCTTGCTGTCGGAAGTCTGGACATGGATAGGGTTATTTGGTCGTTGGATTCATGAGTTGTTCTTTGGATGTCGTCGATGTGAGCCTGGACAAGGAGACTCTTGTTTCGGAGTGCTGCTCGACATCCCTTGTGGCTGGTGCCGGTGCCTGCCCTCCAAGTGCGCCTCCATGCCTTCCCTTCCCAGTGGCAGTTGGGCCTGCCGTCCCAATACAGTTGCGATTTGAGGAAGGGTGGCTCCGATCAGAGCTCTTGCCGAAGCTCTTGTCGGCTGCAGCCTGTGGTCCAGCGCCCATGGGTAGCCGAAAGTCAGCTACCCAGAGAGGAGTTCCACACATCTCATTGGCCGACACAGGCGTGCGCCCTGGGGGTGCGCTGAAGGGATGCTGCGCAACGTCGTGCTGCATCACACCTAACCGGACAGCATCCCTGCATCCAGCATCATCACTTGCAGGTTCCAAGAGCTCGACTCGCGGGAATTACAACTGTCCAGAAGACTCAGTAAACATCCCCAAAGTAGTGAAAACAACGAAGCCCGCCGTCCCGCCCTATGACGTACTCTTGCCAAGGTCAGACTCTGTACTTACCTCCACCTCATCATGTGCGGTGCTGTAAGGTAGGTAGCCAGGCAGCACGGTTCCATGGGGGCCGAAATCCGCGCCACGTCCCAGGCTGCACGCTCGCGTCCACAGAAGGATCTGCCACGCGTCAGCACGCGATATCATGTGACCCATAAGCACGAGCCACGCTCCAGCCCCAGCACATGCCGTCCTCATAACGGCCGTCCTCGGCTCGTGCATTTTTCTTCCACCGGCGAAGGGGAGAGGTGCAGCGTATCCCTGGAAAGAAGTGCTTCTCGGGCATGGATAATCTTGCACCACTCTCTCGCGATCATCCTACTTGACATCACCGACAAGAAACTCGCCATTGACGCGGATAATGCCAGGTTCCCGTCTTGCCTCATGTCATTCATTGGCTGTCCTGCAACAGAGCCGGTTCATGGGCTCTCGGAGTGCAGAGCTGAGGCTTTTGAGGAAGGGCCTTCAGACGCATCGACTTTTGGTGGACTCGTTTTCGGACGCATTTTGGGTGCGTCCGAAGCAGTGCGTCCGAAGGAGATGGAAGTTGCGGCCAAGCAGGCAGTGGCTTCCATCGATGCTGCCACAAGGGAAGATGCACTGACAGCACGGGCCCCACACAATCTGGACACGGTGAAATGCCTCCTCTTGAACCGACGCCGGCGCATTGAACATGGAGCTGAAGTCACATAACCCGGGGTTTATGCAAACGCGATCTATTCGGGTAGTCACGAAGCCTCCACCAGACCTTCTCCAAGTGTACATCTCCTGTGGTCGTGATGAACCCTGCGCCAGCTTTTGTGGGCCCCATGCAGAATCTAGCACATGGACCCCACCACCTTCGGCCTCAGGCAGTACATACCTTACCCAGCACGCCTACTCTGAGAGTGTGGGTAGCCGGAAGTCAGCTACCAACAACTTTCAGCTACCCACACCGAGAGAGTCCACCGAGATCCCACACGTCCGGTTGGCCCGGGCTTGACCATCCAGGTCCCTTGTTGCTCAGTGGCCGCTGAACCACATCGGCATCGACGACGCACACACAATGCACGAGGCCAGTCGTTGCGCCCAGCAAGCAATGCACTCTTTGCCGGGCGACTACAAGCCACGGGGCGTCAAACTTCTTTTGCTTCCGTCGGGCGGGGCTGGTTTCCGATTCTTTTCCTTGTTCTAACCAACCCATCGTGACCGGCTCTCACAAGCGTCACTATCGCGACTTCCCATGTTCTCGCGCCTGCTGGCCGGAGGGTATCAAGGTTGTATGAGCTTGGGCCCCCGGTCCAAAAGCTCCCACAGCTGCGGTACCTTACCTTAGGTACCTTAGCTTTCAGCAGGAGTGGAGTCGAGTTGGGTGCGTCCAAAAGGTGCGTCCCAAAGGTGCGTCCGAAGCAACACCTGCCTACCTTACGGTAGCAGGTACCGCTGTGGGTAAGGCAGGTGTGGTCCAAATGTCTGCGCAGACCTCTGACGTCACAAGCTGCGTCCGAAGGACTGAGGCAGGCACGCGGTCCAGAAGTCTGCAGGTGCCATCTGGTTACAGCCCCCAACTCAAGAAAAAGTCGGTAACTCGGTGTTGATCTGCCTGGTCTGCCAATGGGATGCCGATCGAGTCCACGCCCTTCGACGCCAGCTTGACCCTGACGGGCTGTTTGGCCCTTGCGACGCGACAGGTACTTCCCGACGACGATCGTCTCCCCACCTTCCTCGGACAGGTGCACGAACCTGGCTCTAATGTGGACCCTCCACGGGATCTCGACCCAGCCGGGGCCCATGTCCAGGTTGGTGTTGGAAATCATGAGGTGTGGATCAGCAAGCTTTGGCTCATGTCAACATCCTGTCGATTTGCCTCCTAGTTGTGCCCCGCCATGAAGTGGTAGCCAGGCCCGCTGTAAGCTGAGCTACTACCTCTAGCTACCACCTCTGGCTACCACCTCTCCCCACGGCCTTTCCCCGATATGTGACCCCCCTTACCCGGCGCTAACTACCTTAACCTTAGCTGCTGCCTCTCCCGAGCCTGCCTCCTGTGAACCTGGAGCTTCTCTTCCCTAGAGCCATACCTACGGTACCTTACCTTACCTTGGGCACATCCGTCCCCCCTGCACCTCTGTCAATATCTTGTCCTCTCCTCGCCCACGCCGCATCCGCAAAGTGGTTTCACTTGCCTCGCCATCATCTTGTCCCATCGAGACCGGAGCATTTTGTAAGGCACATTTCATTCGTCCCCTGCGACTTTCATGCGCCGCTGCTAACATTCCACTATCAAAGGCGTACAGTTGGGAGCGTGCCGACGCCTGCTTCTGATGCGATGCCTCCAACATCTCGAACTCCCGAATGGGCACCCCCGACCACTCGAATGAATACCCTCAGCCTCCCGAACGAATGACTTCAACCTCCCGAGCCAATCCCTTCGAAGCCTCGAGTCAACATCCCCGACAGTTCCTCCCCTTCCGAGTCACGGGTCGAGAGCCGATGCTCCCCCCTCCTCTCGGGAAAATCGTTATCCATTCCGATTGAACACCCCGACAAACTGAACCGTCAGCCTCGACGACAACTCTTGATTACATGGGTCCACAACCTCGCCAACCCTACCTGAACATAAGACCGGGTTCAGAAGGAGCATGTCCCCGTCAAAACCAATGACCATCCGAAACGATGCCTTCCTCGACTCTCGCAACGACTCGCGGTCGCTTCTGCTGCAGCTCGACCCACGTGCACTAGCAAGCTCCTCTTCGTACTCCCTCCTGGCCTCCCGCAAGGACTCCCGGTCCCTCTCCTCGCGCTGGTACTCGCGGTAGCGGTGATCGGATCCGGAATCGCTGCCTCGTTCGTATCGCTCCTGCGACAGGCCTCCTCAGGTGGCACGACCGGAGGACAGACGTCTCGTCGTTGCGATTTATGTTTGCGAGCAAGAGAGCATCGATTGCGTGTCGGCCCGCTCACCAAGGGCTTTTCTGACTTTTACGCACCTACTTCTCCATCCACCCCGTCTTCCAGCATCACCTCTGTATCTGAACGCAGCTCCTCTTCCATTGACCTGCCAACTTTCCCTGAATATCACACAGTTTTTTCCTTTATGCAAACCTCTGCCCATTGATCACATACCAGGCTCACCGTCAACTTGAAACATGCAGGCCAACAAACATTCTCAGATCCCACAAATGCACAAATCTGCACTGCCCTCATAGGGCTCTATTCTGCAGACTGCATCCACTTCCTTGGGCCTGCCGTCCTGATGTATGCATGCCACGCTGCTACCAGACACCGTGACAAAAGTCATCTTGGCCACATACCCATTGCCGCCAATGCTGATCGGGCTACTTCTCAAGAATAGATAAGTGTGAACTCGATCATGCCCGCGATATTTGACTTCATCTGTCTCTTGCCACGCCGAGGCTTTGCTTATCTCCGCGTTTTGTGCATGTGATGACAACGTCAAAAGCGATGATGGCATGAATGACGATCATCGCAGAGCGACAGCTGGGAGGACTCGTTGGTTGAGGGGCAACAACGCCTCAGCGTAAGTCGTCTGCATATCACTGTATCAATCACCATCGACGCCGCGAAGGACTACCCTGCTCGTGCACCCTGGTAAGACTGTTAGCCTGCTGCCAAAATTGTTCTCAAGGTCTTCGATGCTGTTTGATCTTATGTTCAAGCTGAGGTGACTGCTCACAGCCTCGTCCCACGCTTTCTTTCTGACTTTGGATCTGAGCGGTCACCTTCTACCTCCCCAGGCCTACTGGCCAGCCTGTAAGCACTGAGACTCTGCGACTCCTAGCGATTGTTGCAGATGTTGCTTCACGTGAACAAGCCCACAGGCCGGAGTACTTTCGAGCTTTTCCTTCATATCGCGCCCAAAACCACGGCCGACACAAGAAACAGAACTTTTCCTATGGGCGTTCTCAACCAAACTGCCTCGCTGTGTGCATATTGACGGCCCATGAATAATCAGACTCTCCAGCTGGTGTGAATGTTGATGGAATGACTGAGAAAGTATCCATACCTCTTGAAGGACCTGCGATATCAACATATGGACCATGGGCACGGTCGCGTGTATCAAGAGGGATGCAATGGCCCGGGAGACAATTTCTTTCAGTGCTTAATTGAGTCTTCGCATGAGAAACTAGTAATGGATGGAGGTCTCTCGATCCTTACCGCTAGGTGAGCTCAAGCACTCGGTCCCAAGTCAGCTGATGGCAAGAATCATCATGGGGCTTGCGCGATGCGGAAAAGACATTTGTCCGCACCGGAACTCGACCCCAATGAACAGCACGCAGGGGCAAGAATTGATCGAGACATTGGGGTGATACGGACTTCCGACTGAGAAATTGTCTCCATAATATTGCGCCTGAGTAGAGGTCTTAAATCGTGCCATTGACTCTAGTAGGAATGTTCGACGACAATGACATATCTCCTCCAAGAGTGCTCAATGGGTTGCTAAAGCCTTTGCCCAGGGTAACCGTGTTGAATAAGGATGCAACACAGACATGGGGCTGACAAACCCCCTTTGGATGCTTTCTTGATCGGCGATGACGCCATTGGGAATTTGCGGCCCCCTGAAATACAGCTCTTTTGGGCACAAGACCCCCTGGAAACATGGCGATTTGACGTTATATCGGAATTGTTCAAAAAATGGAATTACGTTGAAACAGGTATTGAGCAACCGAAATCCATGAGCTTGGTGATATTGAGCCGGTTCGGTTGGCGAATCAAATTACCCAGCTTGATGTATCCCATCCTCAACAGGGACAAGAATCGAACATTCGCCTAGAGACCAAGGCAAGCTTCAGTGCCATCCATTACCGATAGATGCATCGGAAACTTCGACTCTACAATTAAATGGCTTTGGAAGAGGTGAGATGGAGTCACAAGCTCAGATCCGAAATGACTAAGTCTTTCGTAGACTGGTGTGACCAAATTTATTGCTCGAGGTATGCGAAGTGCTGCTCATCGTTTTCCGTACCATGGGTTGGCCGCGACGAGGCAGTCGGTATGGAACGAAAGCCGCGTCCACGAGAGGTTGGGATTCGATGAGCATACGCGCCCAAGAATGGCGTTGGCTTTCGATGTCGACGTTGAGCCTTAGGGTGTCTTGTGGTTTAATGCTCGTGTGCATTGTAAGTTCGAGCACCGTTGCGCCGCTCGTCAGTCAATAATTTCATCGCTTGATTGAGACTTGAATTAGCGTAAAAAGACCGGATGACCGACCTTTGGCAATCAATTGCAGATCAACTTATTAGACACCCGCGTTAGTGAGAGCCTGTGACGACGTCGCATTCAGTACGTGGCTTCGATGGATGAAGCTGTTTTCAGAGAAGTTGGAAAACCACGCCGAAGGGAGATTCATGCACGCCTGCCATGGGCTCCCCACAGGGAGCAAAGGATCTTCGTCTTGAAACAGAGGACTGGCAATATTGGCTGCAGAGGTCCCATTTCAGGGAGCTTGTTCGCATTCGGGTGTCATACAGGGGCGCGAAGACACCTTCGGTCAGGTCCACAGCATCTATATGGTTTTCGATCTGGCAAGCTACAGCCTCCAACTATGGAGTCTTTACTAAATGGTTATCTTCGTTTGAAGGCGTTGGGTGCGTCGTTCTCTCTTCAGATGACTGGCTTGTTTCTGGAAGCGTTGGCCGAAATGTGACACGAAGCTTGCGGAGGAGCTAGTGAGACTTACAACCACCGACGGCCGCGGGAAGAACCCTGATCAGCTTCTTCCTGAACCTCATGCCCTCCTAGTAGGAAATCTTCTAGTAATTTTTGTTGCACCTCGGCTGCTTGGAAGATCGCCACGACAAGAAGTTTCGCAACGCCGGGAAGATCCAACCCATTGACTCCTGTCACCTCACCTGGATTCAACGATTGCGCGAGAAGCCCCGGGTCAATTCCAGTACAAAGTAAGATATATGTTGCTCTGCTCCTCCTATAATGGATACATTAACTGTTTTTATTGCAGAATACAAGCTGACTTCGACTTGTGGTGACAAAGCGGACAGTTTTAGTGTGCAAAATTGATGTTGCGAACCGATCGAGCCTGTGAAATGCAGACACGTGATGCTCGCTATCCAAACTTAGTGTTAAACATACCAAAGGGCTGAAAAAGTCGTCTGATATCTTATGGAAATGTCCTGGGACGGATTGATTTCAGATTCCTGATATTTCTTTTCACCCGTCTTCCCTTCTGCCACCCCCAGTTCTTCACGACTTCCACAGAGTTTACACCTATGTATTACCCCTTGATGCCAGGTGTTTCTTTTCTTCTTGATTTCCGTCTCCAATATCTGGCTCGAATGACGGGCCAAGTGCGTTTTGATGTGTTAGAGTGACGCCCGAAGGGCACAGGTTCAGGCAACAGCCAACCTTCAATATAAATCCGCTTTCGCTCGACGAGCACACCTTCGACATCGTTCTCATACATGATCTTTGATTCATTCAATGTTATTTCTCCTCTACTACAATATGACCGATTCATCGAGTTTCGTTATGTGCATCAATTCGGCTGGACAAACGGTTCCCAACATTGAAATACAAGCTCCGAAATTCCCAGCTGTGCGTCCGGAAATCCTTTTCAGAAACAACAGCCACCGAACAATTTCTTTAATTCGAATGCTCGCAGGGTACAGCTGTCTTCATCTTGGCTGCTTTTCAAGCTTCACTACAGCCGCCAGCAGTGCGATGGCTTCATAGCCACAACATGTTCCCGAGAGATCATAAAGGCATGGGGAAGTAAAACATATATGGTGCCTTATAATTCAGCGGCACATAGAGATTACTTTCTTTCACTGCAGATACTTGGCTCTTTCGCCTTGCGACTTCAGATTCCCGAAAGCCTCGTCTGCATTGGCTTTACTTCTTTTCAGTCCTGACAAGGGCCACTAGCAACCCGGTGGTTCGAACGTTGGGTGAAAGGACGGTTGGGTTTGCGTAAAAACAATTCATCGCGGAGAAAGTGGGCGGTTCCGTTTGTTTCACGAGGTTACTGAAGTCAAGAGGCGGCTGGCAGCCTTGCCAGCAAAGCATGCCAAGGACAAATTGTGTGCTCGTCGGATGGCTTCTTTAGTTGGATAGTGGAACTTGTTGTTTTCGCAGGCGCTGT
The DNA here is from genome assembly GCA_025328625.1 of Colletotrichum sp. SAR11_240. Classification (NCBI taxonomy): domain Eukaryota; kingdom Fungi; phylum Ascomycota; class Sordariomycetes; order Glomerellales; family Glomerellaceae; genus Colletotrichum; species Colletotrichum sp. SAR11_240. Next base: position 31,262 of record JAKMXA010000273.1, read on the forward strand.
GTAGGGAAACACCAGCATCTGTCTCTGCTTTGATTGCTGGAGTTGAACAAGGTTGCCGCTGTTGACCAATTGAGAGTCTTCTGCAGACATACCGGAGACGCTGCGTCAATCGTGGCTAACGTGGGTAAAGCTTGCCGCTGGTAGTGGACTGGGAAACTATCATGGTTGAGAATCTGACTACGGCGCTCACCATTGTGGTGTTTCCCTTCTGAAACAGCCAGCAATTTACAGCCGGCGGGGGCCGGGGAACGGGGCCACAAGAACCCACCCACATGACCACTCAGCAATATTGCAAAACAGCCTGCAGTAAGTTGACGGATGTGTTTGTGATAGGAAGGGGTTCCGTCCATAGATCAGTAATATCAGGTGTAGTGATCCTGGTGGTCCGGTAAATATTCAGGATGGCATCGCGGGCGCGAATTCTTCTTCCCTTCCAACTTTCTTTTTCATACTTTGCTGTAGACGCACCTTGTTGACTGCCGTATGACTCTAACGGAAACATATCGAGGGCCAGGATGGCGTAGGCTAGGGAAACCTCTATGGTTACCTACAGGGTATATAATCCAGTCCAAACCATAGGGTAAAGTAAGGTAAGGGAAGATCCATGTAGAATTCAATCTTCTTATCATATTCGAGACTCCTCCATTGCCCCCGAACCACCCGAAATTGACACAACAGGTGGTACTTTGAATTAGCATCATCTTCAATCAATGCCAAAGAAAAACCCCAAGAAGATTCAAATTTCCCATCACGTCAACATCCCGCCCGTCATGTCGTCCGCCAGTGATGCGCAAGACGGCTTCCTAATCGTTCAACACAGACTCGACATCGAATTGTCTGAGTTTGCGAAAGGAGAGGTCTTCGAATTTGACATTCTGTCATCTGGTGGAGATCGCACGTGGGTATCAGAGCCCGAGTTCGAGCGATCGCAGCCGGCAGCCGTGGACGAGTACTAGAAGGAACGTGGCGGTCGTGCACAACACCTGACGCAGCCCGCCAAGTGGGTGAAGAAAAACATCCTGCGTCACCGGCTGAATCCTGAGAACCCACTTCTGGACGAAGAGTATCAAGTCACCTGGCTGGGAACAATAGATACGTCATGGGAGCCGAAGAAGAAGGTCCCAGTCAGGCTCCGAAGAAAGTATTGGGCTCAGGAGAAGGAGGATACCGGTATGGACGAATGGCGCACCCTAGAAGAGCAGAGAGTCAGCCTTCAGTCTGGCCAGGACGGGGGTGAGGGGGTGAATGAGGATGAGAGCGTTGACGACGATGAGGAAATTGAAGAGAACGGAGACGAGGACGAGGACGAGGTCCAAGTCGTCGAGGTCCACGCCAACAACAATGATGGCGGCAAATTCAAGTCATGATACTCTTTGCGAGAGTAACAGACCCGGAACTCATTCATTTCATGATGTAGAAGGATAGTGGTCCAGATCGGGGGGAACTGGCATGAAGTACGTAGAAGCTTTAAGCCAACGCCGCCCTAGACACATCGATCATTGGTCTCATGCTCTCCCTTGACAGCTGTTGCGCACATCAATGACATGACACGTAAGTCTTGGAAGCCAAAAGGAATTGACATGTATGTGTGGATGAACTTGAGATCGACGCCGCCCGTAAGTACTTCAGCATGAGAAGGCTTTTAAACCTCTCATCAATGTTCATAACAATGGATTGGATGTATGCAGGAGTGTTGTTCAATCCTGCTGAGAAAGATGAGAGGGACTGGGACTCGGCAGGAGCAAACGCTTGAAATTTACCCAACTTCACTGACCTGCAGGGTCAATCGACAGTGCCGATGGTTCTTTGAGACTCAAGATCACCTCAGATCCAGGTCTATAACTTGCGGGGCGATCAGGTTCACTACAGATGGCCTACAGATGAAGTACTCATCATTTACAACCCAGATGTTTCATCTTTTTGGCTCGTGGTGGCTAAGGGATGTATGATCATATGCCCTGGAAAGGCGAGGCAGACCGCGAGCAAGGATTACTAGGCAGAAGATGTTAGTCAAACTGGGCGCTAAGTGTGAGACAGCAACAAGGGTCTGGTTGGTCAGTCGTGGGGAAGTAAACTCTTAGTAAGAACTAGACCTATTACAACACCACTGGGCAGGGGAGATGGGGTCCAACTTGGGCAGGTGAATACGGTATTGGCTAACCGTAGGCTGTCAAAGCTTAGTCAGAAAGCAAGACCTTGAAAAGGGAGGGGACTCTGCTTATGCTCGGATGCATTGTTTCCCCTCAACATCTCAATCATTTGCTACAATCGGTTTCCACGACATGAAAGAAAATGTCTCGATGGGTGCATCCACAGCCACCAGTCCTTCCCGGTCAAGCTGCCGAACGGTTGGGCCAACAGCAAGAACAGACGGTCCATTCAATGAACGAGTTGGAGAAGCAGATTGAAAACATCCCCAAGCCCCGAATTGTCATGCTTTGCGATAACTCGGTTAGTCAAAGCCGGGGCTGGGGTGAGCCTTTGCTGTATGCACCAGACAGCCCGGCTACCATTCTATCCAGCGGTCCCCTGCAAGTGGAGTATAATTGGGAAGATTCCAAAGATAGCGGCACGACACACGGAGATGGCAGCGAAGATGCATACGACAGCATGGAGCTACGCAGTTCACACCACCTCTGTGTCGCTTGCAAGCATACCTTCAATTATTTCTGCAAGTCTAATGAGGTCTCTGGAGACGAACGCATTAGCATGAAGAATAATGTGCTGCATTCCGAGTCAATTTCGTCCCTCTTCATATTCGCTAATCTGGCAAATTGTTTCATCTGCCGCAAAACTTGGAGCAAGATCAAGACAATGTACCCGAACCTGGACCCCAACAGCCCTTCATCCTACAAAATTGAATGCTGCTGGACCATCGACGGTGGCTCGAGTCGGGAGACAAAGATGTGGATGGTCCTGTACGACTCCTCGGTCCCCAAGAAGCCTTCTTACAACTACCAACATGTTCTTCGCATTGGTCTGTGGCCCAAGGCACACTATGGCATACACTTTCGTAAAGATACAGATCACAGAACAGTTCTAAGTCCACGCGGAGTTGAGGTTGACCTGGTCAAGGACGACACCACTGAGTCTGCCAAGACCAGATCCTTAGCCCAGTCATGGTTTGCGAGATGCACGCAGAACACCAATGGGCAGCATGACATCTGCAACAGAAAGGAGGGGACCTATCTCCCCACCCGGCTTCTGGACGTGCGAAGCGCCCTGGAGAGAGGCCAAGCGCTGCTAGTGTGTCCCGATTTGACGCCGGAAGCCTTCGACACAAACCCACGATACGCAACAGTCAGCCATTGTTGGGGTGCTGCGGGTGCGAATGAACACATCGTCCTCTTGCATCAGAATTTGGATGCCCGCCGGGTCGACGGGACAGCATGGATCACGTTGCCCAAGACCTTCCAGGACGCTTTCCAAATTGCCTCGTGGCTGGGGCTAGATTGGCTCTGGATTGATTGCATGTGCATCATCCAGAACTCAACATCAGATTGGCAAAAAGAGGCTTCGGCTATGGATAGAGTATACATGAACGCTGAAGTGAACATCTCAGCGGACTGGGGAAGAGACAGCCAGGCAGGTTGTTTTTCGAAAAGAAACAAGACCGACATTATCCCTCTTGAATTCGCAAGCCCGAATTCCGAACGTGAGTGGATTGTGACGACGGAAGACGCGTTTTCTTGGATGAGCTCTGCACCTTCGCTCTCGCGGGCATGGATTCACCGCGAGAGACAGCTAGCAAGACGAATCCTACACTTCACACAAAAAGAATTAGTGTGGGAGTGCTGCGGGCAGGGCAAGGCCTGTTTTGCTAGCGAGTCGATTCCAGGTGGCTCGCCATTTGAGAACGTCTTCAAGGGAGAGATCAAGTTCCAAATTCAGTTCGCGAACCTGGCAGTATTCGCATCCGGCCTGCAACATCGAAGCGCGGAAGACCGGCTGGATAAAATCCATCAGCTTTGGAACTCGACTTGCCAGGATCTGTCGAATAAGTCTGTCACCTACGCCTCGGACTTGCCTGTGATACTTTCGAGTTTGGCCAAGGAGTTCCAATCGCTGATGTCGGATGATGAGTACGTTGCCGGGCTCTGGAGGTCCACGCTCATCGAGGCTCTGACTTGGTGGGTCCCAGGCGATAAGCCAGACTACGACGGGTATATCGCACCGTCTTGGTCATGGCTGTGTGCTTCGAGTCCGGTCAAGCTCTACCACCCGGGCCATGTGCAACGAAAACGAGCCGTAGCCGAGATTATTGCCATCGATACCAAGATGGACCCGTCCAGCGAGAATCCTTATGGTCAACTACTTGGCGGATCATCGTTGCGTGTGCGTGGTTTCTTGCGCCGACTGCATTTTCATTTCGTCGGCCCCCCGAACCATGGAATCATCCTCAGCGTCATCGAGAAAGATTCGGACGGCCGTGATCGGCTGCGTGTCATTGGTCCGGATTGGGACGAGCACGAGGGACTGGCCTTTCGATACACGACAGACAGCATGGTGACGCTACCGTACCAAGAGTGGGAGTGCTTTGCCCTTTTCACCACTTTGAACGAGTGGGCGCAGTTCCTGTTCAATTGCCGGCGGCGACTCTCTTGTATCCTGCTGGAGAAGGTGCCAGTGAATCCCAACCATGGCCACGAAGATGAAAATATCTATAGGAGACTTGGAACACTTGAAGACATTAGCGATACATACAGCTTCAAGATGCGCTATCGCGTGGCCAAGAACTCGACGGTCCACGAGGCAGGCTTTTCACGGGATATTTTTGAGGAAAATCCGATGGGATATGCTGGGAAGCCTCAGCCAGAGACTTGGTTTCACGAAGAAGAAGATGTTAGAGCTGCGGAAGCCGAAGAGACAGACGCCGCGGGCAATGAGGCTGAATCATCACCAGGTCCAAGTGGGCGTCGTGATTCCGTAAGCAGCAAGGACACAGATTGTGCCGAGGGAGAGATCTGGACTTGGCTGGTGCAGTACATTCAGAGGAAACGTTGGAGTATCATTCGGGAGTATGAAGAGCAACAAGATAAGGGGAAAGGGAGGATGGAGGGTAGCTCTAATCTGGAACAACTTGGCACCCATGGACAATGCAATGGTGGTAGGGGCACAGACGGCGAGTCGCAAGTCGAGGACAATGGCTCTCTGGACGACAACTTTGCGAACGAAATTTGCGAGAATAAGGACGACGGGCAAGGAAAAGCTGAGGAAAATCACGAGAACAATGAAAATAGCGACTCAGGCGACGATGAGGACGAAAACGGCGAAAAGCAAGTGGTCGGCGACGAGGACGATGACAGTAGCAACGAGGAAGAGTACAGCGATAGTCAAGGAGACGGCAGTGATGAAGAAGACCGTCGCCGAGAAAATCTGCACCTTTCTGTCGTCATCCTGCAAATCCACGACAACCCCTCCTCGAACCTCGCACCAATCACTACCGCTGCCGATGAGACAGATGCCTGGAAACAATTGCAGGAGGCAAAACTCCTTATCTCTCAAACAATGGCATACGGGGAAAATCAGCCACAGGATCCTGCGGCGGCGTTGTACCAGTTTGATGATGTGCTGCATCGATGGCAGGAGCTGCTGGGTGTGGTTCCGTGGCTTGAGCGACTAGAAGCTACTGAAATCACTCTGGTGTAACATGAATTCATTGTTCAGAAGATGTCCAGCTCGCTGTTTGATCCAGTTCCAGAATTAGGATACGAACGGCACGGATGGAAAGCTGCACTGGGTTTGGTAATTTTCGTGGGTTCACGGTGGCCACCCCACCAACGGCAAAATAAGGGACCCCAGGTCTCATGTTTTAGGGAATATCATCTTTACCATGTCGAAATCTACACAGACAGCCCAATCATTTATTTCTACCCACTATAACTGTCAGGCTGCGGCGGAAACAGAACATATTGCGAGGTGCTTGAAACGGTTTGATAAATCTAGCTACGGGCGCTGGGCGCGCGTAGCTACGGAGTGGTGTGACTAATCCCTCACGTAAAAGAGATTTGGGCCGGCTGCCGGGCTTCAGGCTCGGGGCCGAGCTCCATTTTGCACAAGGAATGCGAATTGAAGTGGCTGTTCACTTTTGTTAGAAGATGTGGATGTTCAAGGTAGAAGACGGCTGGGAGCTGGTGCGCGTCATGTCCCAAGGTCGCTTTTGCTCTTAACCGCCGGGCGTAGCGACCGAATTGGCAGTGTATCTCGAAGAAAGGAAATGCTAACGAAGCTGCGGTGGTAGGACAAGACGAAGTTCTTCGGGGGAATGCATGACCATCGTCACCGTCACAGTGCTTCTCAGGCCAAAGTGGGGCCGGTACCCGTTCCGGCTGGAGGTCCCGGAAGTAGGTAGAGACAACATGCAGGGCCGAGAACGAAGCTTCCTGCATGCTGCTAAATGCAACTTCGTGTCGGCTTTCGGTTTGAACCGGTTATCAGATTATTCCAGCAGCTATTTTGTAGTAGGTTTGCTTTTTTGGGCTCGTCACTTGGGCTCAGCAATTGGCGGCCGCTTCGGTCGGAAGGGCATTGTGATGCTGCGACTGCAGACGCTCTGCGCAGTGGAGCTCGTTCTGATTGGGAATGGCTCATAGAAAATGCGCCCGGAGTGCAATTTCCTGTCATCTGGGTGTTCAGCCGCCTCGGTTTCCGTGGAGGAAGCTTTTTGAGAGATGAAGGCGACGGCGTCCGGTGCGAAATCTCGGATGCTGTGACTGTGGTGCATATGGTCCGTGCGGCGGGGTACGTACAGGGCACATCGCTTTCGATTTCGTTGCGGGCAAAATCGTCGGAATCGCGTCGGAATCCGAACGCTTGAAACCGTCATATTGACGACTGACAGCCCCAAAGACATGGAATAATTCCCCAGAAATTCTCAGAAATGTGGGCTAGCATAAATCACATGCATATGCACTTTTTCTTCTTTTTAGTTGCTAGACAGCGCTTTTGTTCTTTGCTATGCCACTCAGGTACTCCGTTAGGTACGTACTCGTCCCCCACCCAAACGCATGATCCATTTCCGGCGCTGTCCCCACCTGCTAACTCCTCGACCACCTGCTAATTCCTCAACCTGCTGATTTTCCGACCTGTTCAATTTTTAGACATGTTTAATTTCTCGACCGCCTGTCGATTTCTCGACTACCTGCTGATTTTCTCAACTTGCTAACTTCTCGACCACCTGTCAACTTTTCGACCTCAGGTGCATCGTAATATTACCTGTTCAAGACACTACAACAGGTTGCTAAAGCAGCAACGGTGCATCATCATAGGAACCTCTCAAAATGAACCAAGAGCCCCCTTTTATATAATAACACAATAGTTTACAGGCTAGATCTGATCCTAGTGTGATGCTTCTTGGTTCCTAAAGCGCGATGCTGCGGAATACGTAAGCGTAACCGTTGTGTGATGCTTGTCGCCCTTTACACGGCGGATCGAGTCCGTGCAAGAGAAAGTCCCTTAGTCAGCTGCGGTTTAAGAACTTTCGCCTGGTCGAAGTAATGCGATTGGCTAAGGCGTCCTTTTCCCCTTCCAAGTTTCTATTTATGTCTTCGTACGGCAGATGTGAAGTGGCTTGATTCATAGCTCGAGCGGGGGGCGCGCTAGTTAGCGCCAAGTGTTGTGGTTGATCGAGATGGGGCTTTCGGGCCAGGGGACAATTTGGAACATTGCACCTCCTGTTTTTTGTAGCATAATGTTATACCGGTCATTTTGGACGGAGGTTCCAGAAGGCATGGTGACTTGTAGTGCATGCTGCGACTTCACTGTTGCTTTCGGCTTCGGTATTTCAAGTGGACGGAGCTTGCTGCGCAGCGGTCACGGACTTCGGAGCTGCGGCCCCACACCGAGCGGCAGAGGGGCGTGCGGCCACAACGCTGGATCGACAGCCAGTGGAGGTCTCCGCGTTTCTCAGCAAGGTAATGCGATATTTCGGTTGGAATCGCAAAAGATTATTAGCGAATGCTCCCTCGCTGGTCGCTCATACTAGGAGTCTTGTCCATTCCAGCGCCATCTGTCCGCCCAGCTGTTGTTATTCTGAGCCATTCCCGGAGTGTTTCCAATGCGTTGAGACTCGTCCATTACCTGCAGGGGAAGGCAAAACGCTCAGGAATGCGTACTATTTACTCTGAAGAGATCGGGATCGCTTTGAGCGGCTGTATATGGTTACAAGTCGGGATCGGGAAAATTCACGACTTGCATCCCCGTCATTCCTCACGTTTCGGCCTCAGCCCCGACTCGTGCGCATTCCCTCCAATTGAAGAACGCTCCTGATTTTGCGAGTGAGAATGAACTCACCTGTCTGAGCGTCCTTGAACCTTCCTTCTCTCTTCCATCATCCTCTCCGCCTCAACGTTCTCAGAAGGTTCAACGAGTATCATCCCGCTTTGAACGACCCTCTGCCATTACTCGTCGCGTGGCAGCATCTGTACCTTCCAGGTTGTTTCTGACTGCATAGCAGACACTTACCTTACCAAACCACGAGACACGGCGAGAAATTATGTACGAAGACATCGGCGCAGCTCGACTGTTCCGGACCCCACGCATCCTCGAATGCGAGAACGATGGCCACGGGTGCCCGCTGGGTACCGATGATACCACGATCACCGGAGCCTCCAACGCCAGCACAGACCGCCAGTTCTTGTCTAAGTCTACGACCCGTGGCCTCTGGCCGTTCACTGTGATTTTTACCTGCTTAGAGCGACAGACCTCCTAACTCCGCGCCTCCTGACAATACACACAGCCTTCGGTCACGTGATCCCTGACGACCTCCCAAGTCTCCGACCACGTCCCTCTCCCAACCTCAGCCGCACTTACATGTGCACGTCAACAGGTTGTTAACATGGGTTTGAGGATGAGGAAGAGGAAGAGGAAGAGGGATAGGCATAAGGCCCTGCGCCAGCGGAGTTTTTATGCTTCTGGCTGTGAGAACCTCTTCTGACGACCTCTTTGGTTGAGGAGTTATCTCTCGTGTAGTGGCGTTCGCAGACGACCTCTTTGGTTGAGGAGTTATGTCTCTTGTAGCGGCGTTACTATGAGAGCTTTAGTGACCCCTTCGGCCCCGATATAATCGGCCCTGCTATGTGTAGCGCTGCCGGCCCTACGCCGCGCGGCTAGCGCTGTTGCTGTTCCGCTGGTCTATTTAGCTAGGGCGCGCGTTCGACTTTATGTGAGGGTTTGCCTACTAGCAGGAACGTATAGGGTTTCTATACTATTTTCCTTAATTAGTAGAGGGTATAGGTTAAGGTGCCCATATAGTGTTTCCAGAATTATGCCCACGTATAGGGTGAATTTTGCCGTGGTCTTTTTGCGGGGGGGCTACGTCGTAACTACAAACTCAAGTCTACGACCCAAAGAGCATGTACACAGTCGTCGACGCGATGCTGTTGATGCCGCGATTGCGGCCGCAGCTACAGCTGGAATCTGAGGCGAAAGAAATATCACGCCCCCCGATTCACATACTGGCCGTCCTACTAATTAGAGCAGTGGCCGTCCCAGCGAAAACCAATACTGGTAGGTGTATCACGCCGCAACACCGTGCTGACAAGTATGGTATGGTCAATTTACTAGTTCTCTATATAGGAGACCTTGAAGCAGAGGCACCGTGAATCCAGAAAAAAGGCTCTGCGAGGTACAACTGGATGTCTTTCTTCCCTTCTAACTTTTTCTTCGCAGTTTGCTGCCTGGAGGCGCACCTTGTTGACTGCCGTATGACTCTCACGGGGAAGCATTCGAGGGCCAGGATAGTAGAGAAACCTCTATGGCCACCTATGGGGGTATAGCGCGAATCGCCAGGGGGCAGACATCTCCCTCTTCACGCTGCCACAACCCATTACTCCTTCAACATCAAGATGTCGTCAATGCGCAAAAGTCTGCACACTTCATCCTGGTTCTTTTGGGCGATTGTGAGGAGGCTATCGCTGCTTTCGAGGCGGCGATGGATGGTGTCGACGTAGTATGGTACAGCTCGATGTACCAAGGGGGTAGACACGAAATCTTGCAATGCGATACTACCATGAGGAGGCTGACTCTGAAGTAAAGGTCCCAAAAGTTCAACTACGAGCGGAACGGGAGGACCTCATCCCCAAGAGACTACCTAGGAGTACGAGGAGTGCAAATTTCAGAACATGTAAAAGATTATGCGCATTCGCCAGGCGTCCTTCGTTAGTTCACATGTTGGCTGAGGAAAAACGATCTAGAGAGTGGTGGAAATCACGCACCATGTCAACTTTACCGAGGTTGGATGGCTGTCAATTCTACGTGTGTCTTTCACCTTTTTGATTGAAAAGATCCACGTGCTAGTCATAGACACCGGTAGTTATTTAATGCGACTAACGGACGGGTTAGATGAGAGACAGGAGGCGCGGAAGCAGAGGAGTAAGATGTACTTGAAGCATGGTCACATCCCAAACCTGCAGCAGGAGCCTGCAGTCTGAACTTTGGCTAAATATGAAGCTCGCTCGTGGTTGTGTCAATCATCTGAATTGGAAAATAAGAGTGACACCATATTCCTGACCCCTAGTGGTGGGGTTATGGAAGTAAATGGCGCCGATCTAAATCGTGGTCAAAGTCAGCTTGCTGATTGACAGACTGAAGCAGACTTTGCTCCCGCGCGTAGGATAGCAGCTGCGTCGGGAATTGTTGGAGGCCCCGTTGCACGTTAGGAGACTGCTGGAAACACATGTGTATCACGGAGCAGGCAGATCAAGAGATGGATGGGAGAAAAGCGGCCGAATACTTGATCTATGCATATTGTGCCCTCCTTCGTTGACGCAAAAGTGCAGAGACATGTAGAGCTTCACGCACGGGAATTTCTACCGCAAATTAGTCCTTTATATAGCGTTGCGAGATTCTCTACCCAATTGACGTCGTTGAGATGGTGTTCAAAGGGCGTGCATTGCTTCCAAGACCATGCTTCATGTTGACGGAATCTCTAACGATGCGAGTAGTTAGGTGCCGTGAAGCGGTCTTCGCGTGAGCTTCCTGGCATCTCTTGAAAAGTTGATCTATGCAGTCATGGTAGTCTCAGCGCCGTAAATCTGCTTTACTGGCTGGTTGCAAAGTCTACGTGTAGAAGGTTTGGACCCTGGTTGATATCATTGAAAGTGTTTAAATCCCAATATTTCACCGCCTCCCAAACGTACCAGACTGGCTTATTGGTGGTCTGATCAAAGTTCAATGATTAAGGCAGAGAAACGCTACCAGAATTCTGAATGCCCCCGACCAAGGCTTCTCCAGAATTGTCAGGCAACCGCGGCAAATTTCACAGGGCAGATGGCTCAGTCTAACAGTACAAATGTCGAATAATAACCAATGGTAGAATCAGCTGAGAAAGGCAGGAACCTCATCGACACGTGCTACCTTTGGTAAGTCAGAGGCAACTTCCGCTATGCCCCAATGCCGTTGAAGCTAAAGCTGAACTTACCACGCCCTTCCCCCGCAGGTTTCCTAATTGAGACCATTAAGACTATCGACTGAAGGATGCGGGAAAGCTGGCCTTGACAGCTACGGTGTCTCTAGTCTTTTGCGAGTAAAGACAAACACTGCGAGACCAGATGAAGAGCCGTTCATGTTTTTTGATTGATTAGCCGTGGGATTTGCGCGTGAAGGCGAGGGAAGATTGGGACAACACCTCCTTGTCTTCACTTTAAGGGACTTTGGTCGGAGAAGAGAAGAGCGGTGCTGGCCGCTCCCGCGCATAGTTTCCATCCTAAGTATCAACTTAACTGGCCGCGTTGTACCTGGTTTGGACCTATGACGGAGTTTCAGTGGAAGTAAAAGCCCCTAGCCGTCATGGAAGTTACCGGAATTGAATAAACCCTATGGGAGGCAGCCACTACTGGTTTAATCATTAAAGTAGCTGGATGATTGAGGCTGAGTAATGCAACATTGATAAAGTAGAACAGCTGGGAACCTTTGGGCCGAGAGGTGGTTTTCCAGGGCTGGAGTTTAGGCAATGGACTAAGCAGTAGAAAGGCAAAGGCTGATGGCATGGCTGAACAATGAATGCAGGTATAGGTCGCGGCAACCCCGGGATGGACAGATCGTATGCAGAAAGCGACGTGGTATACCGGACATTGTCGACAGGTCGTCTACTTGAAGCTGTGGGACATGGGCGGTTCCGGGTTTCAGAAAGTTCCTTCAAGCCGCAGAGGTTTGTAGACTAGAAGTGCCACTTTCGTTCCCCAGATGTATACAAGGGGGCTACTTGGGTTGGCCGGCAGCACAACCCGTTCTTCTCAATGCCAAACTTGCAGCGAAGCACGTCTCTGACCCACATTCTAGATTTGACCCTCCGCCTAGGAGAAATTCAGTGTCGCGCTTGGATTATGGAGCTTATTGACACTCCTTAATGCCTCGCTATACACGCAATGACACGAGTTTTGATGTCTAAGACAACTGTTCCTGCAAATTAAAGGAAACTTTTCTGAAAATTTGAAATGAACATCGGTGGAAAACCACAGAATTGGCCGCCATGAGACTGTTGTCATAGTTGATTGCTCTTCATGCATGCCAATATTCGATGCATACTACACTGGCGCCTCGGTAACCCGACTAATGCTTTCCCTTGTCATCCTTTTCCTTTTCATCCGCTTCTTGCACCTTTCACATCATTTCTGTCCGCTGCACGACTTTGTCAGTTTCTTTTACTCGAGCCCGCAGTACTTTCAATTGTGCCCTCGTGTCGGACAACTCTTTTTGTAGTCGTTCGCAGTTGGCCTTGACGTGAACGCCTTGACCTGAGCATACTTGTCTTGCGGGGCTGGTTTTCTATTTTGCGCCTCTCCCAGTGCTGCAACCAAGACTGTGTAAGCCTCGTTGTCCTTGAAACTGCCAGCTTCTCCGCGCTCGGCGAAGCTCGGCTTGGGGAACAGCTTCGGCCCCACCATGGTCTTCCGAAGAAAAGCAGCCCTCTCCTCTTCTATAGCTCCATGGCTCCAGCTAACCTTTCTTCCCTTCCGAGTTTTCTTCTTCGCAGTTTGCCGCCTTCCACCCAACCCCTAGGTCAAGCACTGGATCTTGGCAGAGCATAACATGTTTAAACTTTGCAGGTCACTGATTCTTGATGCATAACAACATGTCTGCGTTGACTACGCGGAAAAAAGAGTCATCGTCGGTCGAGAATTGGTCCAGGAAGCTTTCCTTGATCATGTCTCCACGGGTTTTCCTCTTAAACATCAACTTCTTTTGGCTTAGGCACCAGTCTCAGGCTTGGGACGTTCCTGCGATGGTGTGTCGAAGTGATCCAAACTGCAAGTGCTCTGTAGCTCGAGACCTCCCAAAGACGAGCGACCTGGAAGATGGACCTCTTTCTCTCAGATGCCTCCGCCGCCCTCGTCTGACGGGCTCTGAATTTGTGTGTCGATCTCGAGAGAGATTTGATCTCTGATGTCGGAGGAGGGCTCTTCGCCGTTGTCTTTGGAGGGAGAGCCGTGGTCGTGGTCTTCAAAGGAGGGTGGTGCGTCATCGTCCTTCAGAAATGGGGGTTTTGGTCCTTCGTCTGGGAAATCCTCGCGCGTCAGATAGCTACCGCGAAACAGAGGCGAGACGTTGAATTCGATTCGAGTGGGTTATCAAGTAGGTTTTCAAAATCAAAGTCGTTGGAACCGTGAGGGGTTGGACTAGTGTCACTTGTTCCTAATGATTCAGTTGTCAAGCTCAGACTGCATCACCTACAGTAATCAATCGAGTCTCGGCCTTCTTCGACTTTAGCTTTAAGAAGCTCTTTGTTGTTGAGCACCATTTTCTAGGGATCTTTTGAGGCGTACGATGGAGTGATGCTTATATTACTATTCTCGTTGGTGAAGTCTCTTTGGACGTTGCCGATGGCCCGGGTTCTTATCTCGGCAGGGGTCAAGGCAGGATCCTTGCCAGTAGGTCTAGGCTTTGTTGGGATTGGATGCTGTACGTTGAGATTCAGGTGGGTGAAGATATCTGGGACATCACTTACTAGAAGGATGGAGCGCTGGTGTTCGTATGACTCCTCGAAGAAAATACCGCCCGGGCGCCACAGGCTTGCAAGTTCAATACTTTACTTAATGAAACATGAGCTGATTGAGTGTAGATGACAGACCTGGTTGTAAACGATAGTGCCGATTTCGTCGAGTCGCAGCTTTTGTGGGTGCTGGTGTTTCGGGAAGAAGTCAAAACTGCCCAACCAGTTGTTCAGAGCTCGCCAATACGCCCTAGTCTTACACTCTCGCTTCCCTTGTCCAATATCTCTGGTTTTGTTCAGGCATCCTGCTTGGCGGGCGCTCCTTTTGTTGTCTTGAGTAGCTTCGCGGAATTCTTGTTGGCAGTCTGGCGGCTGTGCTCAGACTTGGCAGCCGAGCGTCTTGGAAACGAGGCGGCGCGGTGGTTTTGGGGTGTTATCGCTTGACATGTCTTCTTTATGGCTTTGACCTGCCAGCGGTCAGTCAGCTCCCAATAGTGGGTTTGCAACATCACACGCAGAGGCGAGGTAGACATTGCGAGCAAAGGGAACGACTGGCTGGAGTTACCTCGAGGGTCTGAATAGATCACCTTTGTCGTAAGAAGACTGACTGAAAGAAGACACAATTTGTATTGGTCTTACTGCGTCCAACAAGAGGGCAAAGTATCACGAGGAGGTGATGTTGCTGACAACGAGAGAGCTTGAAGATGGCGCAGAAGGCAGATAGAAGATGGTGATGGAGTGGAAGGGAAACGCGAGACAGAAATCCCGTCTGGGAACCTAGTAGCTTCCTCATGATCTTGGGAGAGTCCCAGAAGCACCTTTATTCCATCCTATGCGCATTAGTAATGACCCAAGTTGCTCGTTCATAGCTCCAGTACGCACCTTCAAAGCAACATGCATCTTTGTTGATGCTGCTCAGATCTGCAGCAGTCAACTTTCGACGCCAGTCAGTCGACAAAACGCTGGCTTTGCTATTGACTGAGAACACACTTTTGTTCGACCAGTCGAGAGTCAAAAGTATATAGACACTCCAGTTAGGGCTAGAGACTGCTGAAAAGACTCGTTGAATCGCAATACCAATATCCTGACCATCTGGCCTGTCTGCCACTGCTGATGCCGAGTGATCCCAAGCCACGCCAGTAACAACATATGTTCCATCTCCACACGCAAACGGCTTCATACCAGTCCTGCAATGTAGTGCATATCTCCGCTCCGACAATGCATTTACCGTCCTGCTGCCGCCTCGGAACACGAACAAGAGCTCTGGCGCCGAGCCGCTCTCGGCGTCCGACGGAGAGCCTGCGACAATGGCAGCGGCGGCAATGGAACTCGCCGATATCAGCGTGGACTCTGCCTGCAGTTTATGTCGGACCGCCATCATCTGATATGCTCAATCAACCCGAGCCTCATGCTGAGCCGGGATTTGATGTTGAGATAGGAATGCCTTTTGTCGCGCAGCACAAATCCTGCGCATGTAGGCAAGACGATGCATCATAGCAAATTTGGGAATACCTTCACGCCGAAGGCAATACCTGCGGCCTGTTCCCTTCGCTGCTCTGTTTTTCGGGGTCCAGTGCCCTGCTATTTTGGCCCGCAAAATCCTCTCGGCCAAGTCCGAGAATGAACGAGCAACTTGGGCCAGACCGACCACCCATATGTTCTGCGCAATGCAAACAGATCACCACAGAGAGAGATACAATTCCAGGGTAGCAAAGCGTTCAAGGTCCCAATTGGTGCTTAAATCGGAAAGTGCATCCAACCGTTCCGGCCATTCAAACCCCGAACACCATTCCACGCTTGTCGTGATCCGTCGAGTTGGGTCTTCGATTGGTTTGTGGCAAATCGCGGACACCAAATCGTGAGGGTCTAATTCTTCCGTCGCCAACACAACAAGGCATATACACACGTCATCACAGCACGCCCGTTCATTGCATCACCATTTCTCAAGATGGTCTTTGCTAGCCATCCATCAACCAGCCAAATCACAACTTCTTAGCTGCGTCATCTTCTCTGGCCACATTCTGCCTAGTCAGAACAGCTTCACCCATGCACTTCCCTGACCGTAGCAGGTCTCCGTTGGGAAAATACGGTGCCATCATCACTATCTTTGCACAGACAGCGCGCTGGCAGTCTCCAGGACTACAATTGAGCATTCCTCTTCCTGCAACTCCATTGCACAGAGTTGAAGACATTGGATTGGCTCACCTACGCATTTTGACCGGAAGACTTCACCAATACATTCTTGTTGATGGAGGTGGTCTTCTGTCCACTGAGGTGACGACTTTTGATGCAGTGGCTTTGTATTTCCGAGAAAGAATGTCCGCGAGACTGTCAATTCTTTTGAGAACTGTGCCGCAAGTTATTCATAGTGGACGCCGCGGGAGTTGAGATGCAGGCCGAAAGGTTGGAGCTGCATGAGCTGGCTGTATCTTGTTCATGTTTTCAAGCTTCCCCTTGGACCTTATTACCTTCACACTGAACTCGTGACTGCTGAAGAAAGAAGATGTTCTAGGGCTCCAAGATTCCTTGAGGCATAAGTGTTTGCCAACGCTTCAAAAAAGTCCTGCCAGGGTCTTCTGAGGTTAATTCGACTATGATATATCGTTGGTATATGCCTCAGACATCCAGTGTGCAGCAAGATCTGGCGTCTTTGGTTGCGGTCTGACATATTCGGGCCCTCTTCGTAAGCCTTCTCCATGGCGAAACACGAAGTTGTGCCTGGGTGTCAGACATTCTCTCTGACTTCTCTACAGCCTGCAAGCTTATTACTTCGTTGTGCTCATATGACACAGGGGACTTGAGGTGCTTCATAAAACCTGCTGAAGTTGAAAGTGTCTGCAGATCGGGTACCAGATTCTCAACTCTGTAGGTTTCTTTTCGAATAAGTTGAGATCTTTGCTATTAATTGATCCTTTCAAATACTTATGGGTTGAAAAAACGCTGCTGGCCTATGACCAGCCACCACAAGTCCTTTCTTAACCGCCTGGCTACCCGATTCTCCGTGTTATTGCAAGTCTGTTTGCCTCTTTGATCATATACGGGTTCTCTTTGACCACGCAACCTGTCACAACTGTGGCCGACTGGGGACCTTCTCGCCAAAAGTCACAGGGGTTGGCGACATACGATGTGATTGCGGTGACGCACGATGACCCCATCAAGCCAACCCGAAGGACACCGTGTCTCACAATAGTTTTCGAACCGAAAAGGTAGTTCCTCGCATTGAGGCCAGTGAAGCCCCTGATTGAGGCTCCATAGGCACTCTCACGGCGGGTTCTTCTCTCTCGCGCATACCTAGCCAGACCGTTCAATGTCCCGAGTCTCACTAAAGCATATTCAACGCAGGTTTTCTTACCTCCACTCCCCCGCGCGTCACTCATTTATCAAGACATTTGGCATTCGATCCATCATGAACACCACCTTCTGGCATATCATATGCTTCTTCGCCTTGAAGCCTAAGCAACACCCTTCTAAATAGGGGTAGTTCTCCGAAACTTGAATGCGGGTGTAGAACAGAATTGGCCTAACGAATCAAATGCTTACTTCGACGGTTGCCTGTTATCCACAGCATTTACAGAGTGGCCCTTGCTGAATAAGTGTACTTCCAGATCAAGACTTGATTGCAATATTACAAGCTTTCGCCGACTTATTGCAACCCTAGTGAACATCCTGAAACGCGTGTGCTGCACTTTACATCAATTAATTCAAGAGAAACGAGGGCAATAGTATGCAGCATGTTTCGCCAGACTCAAATAATAGATGTGGTGAGCAAGACGGGCGAAGAAGCACCGTCAAACTCGCTTCTGTCCTGTCTTTTCTCCGAAGTTCGCCACGTGGCGCGAAAGGCCAAAGCTGCAGTCACCGCCGTGCATGGGAGGGATGGCGTCAAGCGATCTACTGGTCCCGCAGTGCACGCCGCCATATGAATCATCGATCATGTCTTCTCCAGGGTTTTGCTCCAGGTGTAAATTCCAATCTTGCCTTCCGTCTCGCCCTCCATCGCATTCGCGCGACATCGACCTGTGATTCCTACATTTGCGGCTTTCCACATCGCAACATGTGCGCGACTGGTCGACCCACACACGACACAATTATGCCCTTCGGAGCGCGCGCAACCTCTCTCTTCTCGTCAGTACAGATACGCTGCCATGGCTGCTTCGATGTCAAGTCAATGGAGTAGTTCAGTCTCTTTGTGATGGATGCTTTCAACTGCACTGTTCTTAAGCTCCAGCCATCCTCCCACATTGACACTCTTTTCTAACACCATGCCGTCAAGTCGGTGCCTCGCTTAAGACCGTGCAAAGCGCTTATCGAGGCTACTCAGAGACCGACGGCGGGACGACCAAGTCTTGCTGAAGACCATGAAGTAGCATCGCGAGCCTCGGGAAATCGCCAAGTGTTTGGGACCAAATGCTGCACAGGGAAGCATGATTTCGACCGGAAGCTTTTCGGGCTTTGCCTCTTGGAGTAGCCCGGCTCATGATGGCAAAATACTTACCTAGTCGAAGATGTGAGCCGCTAAATTGGTCTTAGAGGGATATCCCGATTTCAACACAAAATAGACTCTTATTGAGATGGCGGAAACTTCCTGGCGCAAAGTCGACACGAGCTTGTTGTGTACTCATGATGAAAACTGTGCAATCTTCAGCGCCACAAAGTTGAATTGAAGAGTTCCAAGATCTGCCCAAGCCTCTGTTCCGACGCCAGCGATCCGAATAAAAAACCAATGTAACTGCGCACTACCGTCGACAACCTCAACCAATTCAAAAAGCTACAGCTGCCGCGGCATCCCACAGCTGGTAAGTATGTCGCAATCTCACAAGTCTCTCGCGGGTCTACAGCGTTCATTCCCCTAGGATTTTCTCAAGTCTTGTTCGTTCGATCTTTTCGTTGCATGCCTCTGAGTTCGTCTGTTCCCCACGAAGATGTGTGTGGCTTTCAATAATGAGCTCGACCATAACTGAACGTAGCTTCCGTCTACCATATGGCTCGAGTTCGTCTCGTGTCCGTCATGGTCTCGCCTAGAGATCCCCCAATGGTCATGCGACAGATCTATCCCCTGAAGCCTGATTATTTTCGGTACTCATTTGTGGTATGTAGTCATACGAGAGCACTGGGCTTCCGCTAACTGGGCTTCCGCTAACGGCCCGGCAGGTTCATGAGATCATAGGGCCTCCACGTTTATCTCCATCATTCATACAGCAGAGCGCCGATTTAGAATTTAGCAAATAGTAAAGCGGAATCCTGCCGATAACAGGGCAGAGAGTGTGGCACTTCCAACCCGGTTCAAGTTCCTGGACTCTGAAGGCTGCGGAGGGATGGAAGAGAGAAGTTAGTTGGCGTCGTCCGACCCAACAACGCAGGGCGGCGCAAAGGTCTGCAAATACTGAGCGAGGCAAGTGCTGTTTTCTCTGGGTCCAGCCTGACATCAAAAAGACCAGCAACATGAGACAATTTGAAAACGTTGGGGAGGAACGGCTTCTCTTGAAGGTTCTGAGTATCAGGGTATTTGACTTGAGTCTACTCGTCTTTTCGGATGACGATGCGAAGTTCACCGACATTCCATCGCGAATTCTGCAGCACCGTTCAATAGAATAAACTCGATATTGGGATAAACGACTCATGATCCATCCTCGCAGCCCAACGGATCCCAGTCATAAACTCGAAAGAGAAGGAGCACAAAGCTTGGAGATCTCCTTCGGCTTTTTCCTCCCATCGAAGCGTTCGAAATCACGGGCTGGGCAAGTCGAGTTCCGGACGAAGACGGAGAAGAAAGGAGGCTTAGTAGTAGTCTTGTTTCCGAGCTCGAATATTGAGACCGCCTAATTTTCCTGTGTCTGCGCGGCTTTTATGTGTGCTTAATTACTCTTGTCGGAGACGATGATAGCGACGACGACGATAGAAGCGATAGTGATAGAAGTAACGACGGTTAGGGTAGAGTATGGCCACGGGAGAGTAATCAGTATAGCACAGGAAAAATGGGCGGCCTCTGAAAATTTCATTGCCTCCGTTTCTCGGCCTTGGAATGTCCGGGGAATCCCATCACGATATCTCCAATTGGAAATGAACTTCGCTCAGGGTAAGTCACTCGACATATCAAAGAAGGTTTCAGAGCCGGCCCAGCAGCAGGGCCGCAGGACAAAACAAAACATGGCCATGTCATTCACTCAAATCCACTGGTTGCTGAGCCATCCGCGTTCATCCATCTGAGTAACATGCGATTCCAAGTCCAGGGAACCCATCAGCCCTGTCATCAGCGTACATCAGCACTAGATGCATCGATGGCCGATGAAATGAGCTGCGAACTGTCAAATTCATCAAGCACAACCATGCTGGATGCTTTTCTATGCGCCGCAAGAGTCATCTCCAAGACTCGGCCTTCACCGTTTGGGGCGCTCGGCTTGCCTGTGCACAGGTACCATGCTAGCATGCGTCGTGAAGCCAGTGTAGGCTGACTTGCGCTAAGCATGGCTCACTCTCGACGCAACTGGAAAGAATTGATGGCGTCAGCATCCGCAGCGCCTCCTGTTGCCCCATTCAACCCTGCGTTGGCTGGAGTCAGACGTTACCGACACGTCAGAGCCCTGCATGAGCATCAGCTCCGCCTGGGACGTGAGGATTCACTATAACATGCGTTGAGCACCTGGTGACGATGCCTATGATGCTCGTCGATATATCACCGCAAGGTTTCTCGTGCCATCTCGACGGTCGCACCTTTGACCGTGGGCGCGGGTTGTCCCGTTTGGTTTCAACACCCTTATTGCACATCGCCAAGCACTGCTGAATTAATGTGATGATGACGGTCCTTCGCCTGCAGATGGCTTCCTGAAGAAACGGCTCACAGGGCTGCTAATAGTCGACAGCCTTGCGATTGCTAGTACCCACTTCACTCGGTAGAATCTTGCCGGAGTAGTATCACCATCTCCATGTGATTCTCGATGGATCCATCGACTTGGCGTCTTTGAAGTTAAGTTTGGCGAGGGCAGTTTGAGTAAAAGCTCCTATATAAATGAAGGTTTGGGACAGAGAAATCCCACGTTCGTAGAGGGCTGTAGCTTGGCGAAGACTCAGAAGCTTCACGTCTGCGGCAGCGTCTGAGAAGCTCCCACACCCATTGACTTCGTAGCCGTACGAGGAACACCCAAAAGCATGGTATCAAGATCTCCAGAAGTACGCTTGCTGTGCCTGACATGGTTGTTCAACCTGACGCAGGGATTTTCCCGTTTTTGCTTCAGTCGGACATGTCTTCCACTGCAACAAATTTCTCTTCGCCTTGGTTCGCAGGTTTAATAATTGTGTCTTTGGCCTGAAACTTGCTCTCATCTCACCTGCGCGTCTCTTCCATCCTTGTATATTGTCCCGCAACTCATCTTCACGCTCATACCCTGACCGCCGGGCTGGTATATGGTGTCAGTCACTTGGCACTGTTCTGGACAGGAGTAATGAGGCCCGTACAGGCGGCGTGCTATCCCGTCGCGCTGTTCCCGCTGCTTCGTCCTTATACTGCAACGCTTCATCCAAGATATTTCAGAAAGGCAGGTCTCTCAAATAAATAGCGGCGGTGATAGTTCAAGTCAACGGCGAAGTGAGCAGCATGGCGTCTGCAGGGAAGGCGGAGTAAACTCAGTATGATGGTTCTGCAGGTTAAGACCAGTACCTCTAATGGAATTCAGAGTGTTGTGGTGTGTTCCTGTGCGGTTCGGGTTCAAGCTGCCTTCAAGTCGACGCGTCGGCTCATGGGGTTCTGCATTTGGGGGTCCGGCGGATGAGTTGTTGGCAGGGAAGAGAGAAGTTGGGGGCACGCTGCTCCTCAAGGTCGGCGATGCATTTGAGGACTGGTAACCGTAGGCGTGGCTCTCAAGGCGAATGTTGTTGTCGGCGATCTCGAAACCTTGGGCACGGGTCCGTCGGCTTGTCGTTGTGGCCCAATATAGAGGCCAGGATCTCGATGCAGCCGGGCGCTGTGGACGTCGGCAACGGACAGTGAGGGATGGATCAGTACTTGGACACCACTGTTCGAAGGAGTCAGCGTTGGCTTCAGTGGCTAGCGCACCTTCTCAGGCCTGAAAACCGTGCGGACTCGCTGAGGCGCACCTTACCTTGCCTAGGTACCTACCTAAGGTACCTAGGTACCTACGGTAGGTACCTACTGGGGGCCACCTGCTGAATTCAGGCGGACCAGCTACCGGTTCTGGGGCTGAAATCGGCAGCAGTACTTGCACTACAGGCTAGGTGCCCAGGGGATCCCCCCGCTCGCTTCGCTCGCAACACTTGATCAAAGTTTACGTGGATTTTTGTATGTCGAGGGTGCTGCTTTAGACCTGCAAGAAAGTCAACAACCCGCATGTTTCCTTCCCGCGACTGGCGAAAGGCCGGCTGTGGCGAATCTTGCATGGGTTACTCGAAGGTCGCTGAAAACTGGATCAATGGCATCATCGTCCTGAGTACCGGCAAATCAAGCACAGTCTTGGGCGATCTCATCATCGCTGCGGTTTGTAATGTCCACGACTTGTTCAAAACCTGGGCGAAGGTGACAATCTGATCCTCATTGGCGTCATTTCCACTTCCAAAACTGTGTCCACCAGTCCTCCGCAACTTGATAAAACCTTTTCCAGCCCATACCCACCAAATCGGCCTGTCGCTTTCTCTCTCTCGCCGCTATGACAAGCGTCTCGTGATGTCAGGAACACTCTTGGCCACCCCATCACGGCCCAACCCGTTGCCCCCGTTCATGACTCCGAACCGAGACTGCACCGAAGTGGGGTCATTCAAGCTTTCTCCTGGCGGCTGATCTGAGCGTCGATGGCTTGCCTGATGATTCCCTCCAACTGGGTGAAAGGGATACGGACAGCGGGCTCGGCGGGCTCGGCGGGCTCGGTGGACTCTGCAGGCGTGGGCAGGCGGTTGCGATTGCGGGTGCTGCAGGAAATTCATTGGGTCAGTTCATGAAAAGTATTCAGCGGACAAGAGAGTGAAGAGGCTCACCTGCGCTGAGTGGGAAACGGAGACGCAGGGACATCGTCGGCGAAATAGGACTTCTTCAGCGTCAAATTGGCGTCCGTCGTAGTGACGCTCTTCCAGTGAATGTCGCGTTGAACCTGGCCCTCCCGCCAGACCCAGAGACTGACGAGACACTCGTGAAGGCGGCTGCGAAGGGGCGAGGCATCAGCGGTGTAGAACGACTCCCATGGGATCTTGATGGCGATGGCGGCGCGGACGAAGCCATTCGTACGTTGGAGGCAATCGGTGCATCTTTTCTCGACGGCTGCCTGGCTTCCAGGTGAGGAACAGACGATTTCGGCAACGACGCGAGGGTTGCGATCATTGAGGCTGACTAACTAAGCCGCGTCGACGATCAGAGCCCGATAGCCGTCGTTCATGTCCAAATTCTCCTCTCGTGTCCATTCGAGGTGAGGCAGCACGCCGGCGCTAGCGTTGAAGACGAGCCGGCAGAGTAGGTTGGCAGTGTAGTTGTGGACTCGAGAAACGGACATCTTGAAGCGGGCGCACGCGCAGCTTGGGTCATATTCGAGGCGTATCTTGTCGATGGAGACTCGGGGGTCGTTTTGGAGGAGGTATGTGAGCTCGGCAAAGGCGGTAGTGTCGAGGGAAAATTCATTGGATGGGAACTGAGACGAGAGTTGAAAGCAACGGCCTTTGGAGACCTCAATTGCGAAATCCAAACATTGGTCCAGTACAATGTAGTCTTGGGCGTGCAAACCTCGGCCTTGAGTCTCGTCGGCGCGGTCGGCCTCAAGGGAGCGGGAACACGCTTCATCAGCCATCTCGACGGAAGTGTGTGCGCCTGTCTGTGGCTTCGTCAGCAAATAAAGAGAGATGAAAGAAAGGACAAGGGCATCTTGCACAAGGTGATGAATGTGGCGGCAAAACAACACTCACGATGTATTTTGTGGAGTGAATCTGGGTGGTGGGCGTGTGGTTTGTTGTCTTGTTTTCCGTAGGAGGGAAGGAGGGAAAAGAGAGGCCGCGGTACTTTGTACGTCATTGCTGCCAAAGCAAAAAGCAGCAACCGCTCTGTGGGGCTCAGCTGACTAATCTGCCTCGTCTCATGTGTCGGGCGGCTGTGACAGGACAGTACTGCATCGTCGCGCAGGGCATGCTGTGTTGTGTTTGCAGTCCCCGAAAAGATTGTTTGGCTGAGATGTCGTTGGCCACCGGCCAAGGATCGAGAAGGAGCGGCCATGCTTCCATTCCACGAGTCTGGAGAGAGCGCGAGCTTCCACCCCATGTCGCATTGAAGCAAAAAAGATGGAAGAACAGATTGTCAAACCTGCACCGACGCAGGCACAGTCTTGTGCAAAATCTTGATGGCTACTTCGCCGACTTCCATCGGGAATTTGATGTTGCGATACCTTGTACCTTACTTGGTGACGCAGCATCCCGCCACACCCCACTATATGGTACGTGCCTCACAGGGCTCTGCAGGGTTTTTTTCCCGGCCGTGCGCTGAAAGTGCGCTAAACCTACAGGCCTCTTGGTGCTGTGGGACACTGTACGTACCTGGTGCCTCCACTGAATTTCAGTACAGTTTCGACTGACTGACTTGGAATCCTCACTGGCTTCCACCACGGGCCAGCGGATTGTGCGGGCGACGTACAACGCATCGAGGTCAGGACGAAGAGGTGAACAATGCGATGGAGTCGGAGCCTTGCCGCTGAATATGTTGTTGGCACCTGGTCGCCGGGGCTCGACATGCAGCGTTGGGCTGGAAAGCTCGCCAAATGGTTGTCGGCGGCGCGGTGTCTGGCGTTGCAGCGGCCGTGACGCGCCGGCGCAAACCAACAGGTCCATGAATGCGCGCAGGGAACCTTCAAAGGCCCGACTGCAAGACTTTCGAGAGTCAAATCTATGCTGCTGTACAGCGTGACATGCTGTCTCGCTGATGAAATGGTCCACTCGGTGGGCTTTGTGCCGCGTCTCTGCCATAACCACCTTGACAGCAAAACACGCCCTCCACATCCAAGTGTGTCCGAAGCGGTCCTCATGTCCATCCCGTATCACCACGTTGCCTCATATTCAACCAAGACGTCCCCAGGTGAGCACGAACGTTAGGCATCGCATAGGTAGGTGTGCGAACAAGCGCAGGCGATGGACGGTAGGCTGTGGATGTGGATGTGAACATGGGCATCCCTGCAACAGTCATGCAGCCTGCAAGTCTTCTGGAGGCTAAATTATGCATAATCAGACGTCTGTCAAGGCCCAGCACAACGAGGAACCTACTTTATCTCAGTAAGAGACTGTCCGGTGGCACTTGTCGTTGGGTCCCGGTGCCACATGGTGATGACCTCGCAAAGCACTTTCTCAGCTGCGCGACATCACCGCTCATGTGAAGGGATGCTGCTGTTGATGTTGCTTCTGTAGCGCCCCACCTCCACCCCAGTGTGGACAGCATGGTGAATGCGCGCCGCCAGTCGCCACATCGATGCCATTTACAATGATGGCGGTGATAGTGATGATGCATTCTCAGAGATCACACATCTCCAGCGTGTCCAACCGACTACCACAACGCCAGGTGGGCTGGACCCAAGTCTCGTCAGGACGACAATGAATGCAGCATACCCTACTCATGAGGTTTTATTAGAAAACAAGCCCCGTTCGCTATCCCTTCCCTCTCGGCTCTGTATTTCAGGTGAAATACTGATGGTGCATCAAGAAGGCCAGAACCCATCAACTTGACGAGCTGGTCAGATGCAACCTTTCTCCGGGACCAAGATCCATACCATACCGCCTCAACAACCAGAATGGCAGCAGTACCCGAATTTCATGCGAACTCGTCGCGTCTCGAAAGCTGCCCACATTCCCGGCTGTGGAAAGCGGCTTGTAGATTCCGAAGCCCTTCGGCATGATTCCATACAGTGGGGCGTTCAATTCATCTCACTTGGCTTGTATTTCCTCGCTCATGTTCGTGATAATCATGCAGAAGCAGTCTTGGTGCACGTCGTCGCCCGGTCAATCCCACAACCACGACAGATACCATCACATCATCTTCCTCTACAGCGTTATAAGCCACCAGAAGTGATGACTGCATCCTTCAGACACCACACCGACTTCTTAACTACGCTCAAGCAAATCATCTTCGCTCATGCGGGAGGAAAGCACCATTCTAGATTGTCTTTCCACACTACCGTCGACGCCCTCTACTGGCATCTTACAGCTAAGGCAGTCCGACATCAAAGAGAGCAGGATTGTCAAGCGCAAGTGAACTTGAGTATCCCTTTCACTGCATCGCCTTCCGCTCTTCAGCCTGTTGCAAAAAGATGGGAGACTTCAATCCTAACTATGAGTTAGGACGAGTCGAACCCCCACGAATCCGATGCTCCATTTAACCCCCTTCGGAACATCGCTCCGCGGTCGCCGCCGAACGTTGTTGCCACCGAAGTGGATCTCGAGCCACCTCCAAAGGCCCCGCAAGTAGATCCCTCTGAGGCAGCGCAGGACATAGCTAGCAGCATTGCGTCTTCTCACCTCCAGCTAGATGACCGCGCCTATATCGTCGACATCTGACATGCGAAGACAGCTATTCAATCCGCGCATGCAATGGAATCTCATAGCCATCGCGGATTCCATATACCACCCGAGTTTTGACGGGGACATTACGTGTCCCCCTGATCAACAGTCTCGTCATCTGCATTGAGACTCTCATAAATCGTGTTAGAAGTGTGTCGCACGCGCGCACGCAGAAGAGATTGGTGAGTCTCATGTCACAGGTTTTGCTTCACCCTGGACTTACTCCTAACCCAAGACAGACATTCCTTTAAGCCGAAGCCTCGACGGATTGCCAGCCGCATTGGGTCCAAGACGAGACCAGTCCTCACGATACAGCTCTTCCGACTTTGACCTCGACAGTACCATTCCCCTCCATTGTGAGGAACTAGATCCAATACCTTCTGTTGACACGGCTGTTCATATTTCCTCCGCTGCCTTTGAGTCCGAGTCAATCGGCCATGTAAAGGCCCAGTGGAATTTTGCGATTGACGTATCGTTGCTCCAGAACATGCTAGGGCAAGTGAAACAGTACATTGGCGCATGCAGCTAGGAGTCTACCAACCCCAATCAATGGTTTCCCAGTCTCATGATCATTTCTAACGGCGAGCAGCACACCGGCACACCCGCGTCAATCTATTCTACTTATACGATAACCAACAAATCTGCCCGCCAGAACAGAAAGGTGAAGTTATGTGTCTACATTAACACAAGGTTCCGGGAGCTCGATGCGGCGACCCTGGTTTCGCCGGCGGCGTCAATCAACCACACCGACCAACCCTGTCTTGTTCGAAACCAGCGTGCTCTTCTACAGCGGCAGCAGCAAGAATGACTTTTCTCTCTGACATCATTGTCCGAGGTCAAGATCGGTGGTTTATCGAGGTCAGGATTCCAGATAGAAGCCCGACGGTGCTATAGAGTCGTGGGGTAAAATACTGATCGGATCAACCATAGCCACGCAGGGCGTTTATCAGGTCTTAGCCGTACGGCAGATTGTGGGAGAATGGATCAAGCCTGACCGTAGTTTAAGGCGGCCACTTCTCAAGCAAGCATGAGTTTTTGGCGTTGTAGTTGTAGCGATGAACTTGGATCCCGAAGGAGTGAATGACTTGACCTTGAGCATGGGATGTTTGCGATTGCGAATGAGTTTCTGGAAGGACAACATCCCCCGCTCTCGAGGCTGGAACTTGATCTTTGACCACCACTTGCGAAGATCACCGCCCTTGGAGCGACCCAGTCCTTTGCCACAATCGCCCAACACAGATTGCACAACTCCACTCTGGTGTCTATGCTCCAGCAACACTGGTTCGAGCGGCTGTTCAGGCCTCATGAATGGTTCGCTAGTGAGGATGGGATGCTGCGATCTTGTGCGTCGCCAAACGGCATTTCAGCCTTCCCCTGTTCTGGCAGAAGCCCGATGAAAGCTGCCGAGCTTTCAATGAGCCGTCGCGGAGGCCTATTCCTCACACACCCGTCATATCACACCTTGACGCCCAATTCGGCCCTAGGCCCAAGAACCGCATTCTGGTCCAAATCCCAGCTTTATGGAAGGGATCGAGTCTTAAGTACGTGGCCAAGACAAGCTTTTCCGTGGCTGAAGACCTTGTGAAGCCATCACTGCGCAGCGTGAGTCACGCGGGCGAGGCTGTCGACCTTGCTGGCAACGAAGCCATCGTCAACGAGGCTGATAGCCACAATGGGCGAGTCGAGGTCGGCGCGGGCAGTTATTCCGGACCCTTAGGTACGTATACTGCGAAGCTACTGGACTGGGCACTGACCGAGGTGCTTTTACTGCTTTTTCCCCTACTGTGAAAACCCCTACTGGGTGGGCTCGAAACTTCCTCAACTTCCTCAACATGGAAGGGATCGGTCACCAGCTTCGTGTCAGTTGCGTCCGACGCTCGTAGATGGATTATTCAAGCAATTTAACGCCGCCTGGAGGAGAAATTTGAATGGAAACAGCTCTGCGCAAGTAGATGTGAGTAGATTCATCAGAAATGACTTTTCGCTCATCCACCCTCCACACCACTCAGCTCCCAGATGTAAACTTGAGAAAGTTCTCAAAACTAGACTGAAGCACAAACTGCTTCATATTCATTCGTCCCTTGGGTACCAGCATTTCTTGTGATTCCGTGGCCGTTCTCTTGGCGGACCACTCTAGCTCACGTCTTTTACTCGCGCGACAGTCAAGACATGAAGTTCATGACATTTCCGACTTTTCTTTTGCTTAGTTCTGTTCATCTGATCCAAGTTAACTTGAAATAGCAATCCATCACCGCGCACCAGCAATGTTCTGATGCCTACATGTCTATGCCCTCTGCCCACGATCCACCGTAGTCCTGCTGGGAACTTTATAGTAAGCCTTCAACTTACTCACGGTCAGCAAGCTTCTTCCGGCCCCTGTAAACTTTGGTCTCTTGTCTTCTCAGTCCCTTCCCCTCCGGTAGACCAGCTGATTTCCTGAACGTGAACGCGCTCACATACGCCTTGCGCTTGCCAGTCGTCAGTCATCTCAGGCTCCTAGCAATGGCAAATCCAGTAAGTTTCAACGCAAATCGTAAATTCACGTTGCTCAATATAGCCTAGACTTATCGAATGCTCATCATTCTGGTCCAGCACCTACACCTGAATTAGGGTCCAGACCGTCATCCAAGAGATGAAACGGTTGCCCCCCCCAGCATTGATGATCGGCTATCGTTAAGCTCAGCAGTCCGAATATTCTCAATGAGACTTGCGCGACTGAGGCCCTTAACTTGGTGTTTGGCTATCTTCAAGAGAATGAGGACTACGAAGCGGAGGCTCCAATCCACTTCACTGGCGATGGCAGCACCATCCGCCTGGTCCCCGCCCAGACCGGTCGCAACTTCCGCTCTCACAAGATCGCCGACCCCATCACCAAGGCCAACAAGGAGGCCTCCTCCTACGGCAATCTGACCATTGTCGATGATTTTAATGCTTCGTTTTCAGCTCCAATTGGCAGGCAACATGGGCTTGTAGAGGGCTCCCCACAATCTTTATATTTTTCCCTGTCGTGCTTCTATTAGCGGATCGTGTTCCGAACTTGGTGTCGTTGAAATGGACAGACGGGGCTCTTCTCCAATCATTGCGTTGTCGCCATATATAGACACAAGTACTCCCATGAAATAATATCTGGCTTAGACTGTGTATAATGGCAGGCCAAATTCTAACAAGTCGACATATGCGAAAACATCGCTTCACGGAACATAAAGGACGTAACCTGGAAGAAAGTATTAGGCGTCATCGCCATCGCTAGCTCGAAGATGACATATTGCACATATAAAGACTTCGGATGATACACCATGGAAAGATGTAAGACCCAATTCAGGTGGGGTGGACTTGGATGAAGGACTTTTTCGGCCTGTGAGGTTTGAAGATAGGCACTTGCGAACTTTCCCCTCGCAGAAATCATGAAAACCTGATGAGTATTGAATTGAGCCGGACGGAAGCCCCATCAGGCCATGGTCGGATCTTACTGTGAGTGCTGTATAAGCCGCCCGAGCCCTGATGCTATCACTCAGGCTTGACGGGCCTGTGGAGCATGAGGTTTCAGCCTTGTTCAGCAAGTTATTTCGACGCTTCTTGGGAGGCTGTGGAGGGTCAGTGGCTGTGCATGCTGATCTTGATGACTCAATGATAGACGTTGAAGTAGTCAGATAACCGTCAGAGGGTTTGCCCCCAGCTTTCGGGTTGGATTTTCTCTCTTCGTTTGCGACGAAGAAGCTATATCTTGGGATCATGTGTCTCATCTTGCGTGCTTTTCTTTTTTTCGGGCCTTATTGAACTTCGGCGTATTTAGCCCGCCTCGGACGGCGGGGGTGTCGCTGGTAATGGGCCTGTGGTAACTTAATGCTGGAGGCTTGCAGAGAGCCTGCAAAGTTGAAAGGCAGGGAAATTCATTCAAGACTTCGGGTTGTTGATAGAAAAGAGTATCATGGCGAATGTTCGTTCGATTAAATCTTTTGTAAGAGCATAAAGCCTTTCCTATCTTCATAATCATGACCAAAACTGCTCATTCATATTCTGAAATGGCAATATCCTTATCTCATGCTGATGGATACATATGATACATGGCTGCTTCTTTATTCAGACCGGTGAAGAAGACAGAACGGTTGCTCTTCCGTGTCTCAAGCTCCAGCCCAGCGCCCAAGACCTTTGGCGTCACAAAAATGGAAATTTCGCTTGGTATACATAAAGACCAGGTATACCTCCTCATAGAGAGCAAACGACCCAGGCGGCGTTAGAGGAAAACATTTCGTGATCGAGTCAACGGCCATGTCTCCGGAGGCTTTGATCACCGCGAGAAAAGTCAACCTTTGAAGAGTCTGGGTTCTCTAGTTCATACTGGTTCTGTTCTATCGAGACTCTCTTCGGAGACGTTCAATACCTTGAAGGATGTGCCTGTTAGAGAAGTCTTGTGTCAACCTTGCCAGGCACACAGACCGTCTAACAACCTTTGTCTCAAGCCTTTACTCAACGATATTCAAGGCAGGGTATTGTTGTTCGGATGAGACATTCGATCTTTAGTTCTCTTACGGGCATATCTGGGTCGATGGCCAGATTTAACTTGGGTCATGCCCCAATCGTCACCCGGCCTGTTCGGCCTGTTGATGTCCTCTCACCTTCGCCCGCGCAAGAAAGAGGAGGGTTGTAGCGCTTCTCAAATGCAAACTGATTTCTACAGATCATGATTTGGACGTGTCATCCTTTACAACCAGATATCCTTTGTCTTGTGAACCAAGAAAACCGAACCAGCAAGCTGAGCCATGATTGTGAGTGGAGATGGTCTTGATGATTCCCTGGAGTTGAAAATCGGTCACCGGACTGGAATTCTCCGTCCTCTGCCTTTTTCCCATGGGTACAGATTCAAGGAATCTGAACCATCCACGCTGATGCTGACACCTCGTCATCGACACGGCGTGGTGTCTCAACTGGTTTCCACTGGTACCTCTTCCATCACCACGCGCCCATCCTTTACGCAATCTCAGAAGACGATTCAAATGATGATCAGTGCATTACACCTGCCTTACTTTCGAGAGACGGTTCGAAATCTGCCACCGATGGTTTTCGACCTTTCTCACCACTTTCTCAGGCTTGCTAGATCGCTCCCCATGGATTTCGGAGATGGGCGTAAGATGGTGCGGATGGAGACTACAGTGCGAGTACCCCGATCTCGTCAAGCCGGAGGTCGAAGTTCCTCGCGTTCATAAAGAGCCCAATGTCTCAAGAAGCCTTTAATGAGGCGGGTGGACTTTCAAAACAAAGAAGCACGATATCGAAAACAGTGTTGACACTACTCTTGTGAATCTCTTCCACATTTGCAGGCTTATGGACCCATGATATGAGACAACTAAGTGGCTAGAAAGGGGGGAAACCCACGTTGAACTCTGCCCGAAAGCTTCCTGTGTTGGAGAATGATGATATGACAGACCCATGCCTATTCAGTAAATGTTCTAGCCAACTTGGAGGCGGCGACCGAGCGGAAAACAGGGGAAGCTTGTGGTGATTGAGGGAGCTGGGCGGATCTTTGTGCTGACAAATATTGATCGACTTTGATGGAGTTGAAATGGAGTTGAAATGGAGTTTGCATTGGGGCAGTAACAGCATCAATCTATGCCCTCCTCTGCAGACGCCAAATGCAGCTTTAGGTGGCGCAAGAGGAGAAATAGGCGATCCTCAGGACAATGCAGAGGGTGATGAAGGGAGCGATTTGAGCATCCCCTTTCCCGCAGTGGTGTGGTTATTATCGTGGCTAGGAGCATGATATCGAGCTGCTGCATGCAGCGGCAGCACGAGGCCAGCTGACTCTGGATCCAGCATGCCGAGAACACCGAGAGTACGATGAAGACCGAGAAGGGCAGCAAGACGCGAGAGACTCTAGCTAGGTCCTTGGAGGAGTAGAAATCGCTACGCATTTTGGAGCGAGACGGTAATTGAAGCGAGCATTCCTAACCTTCGTTTGCCAGCTCACAAATCTGAAGTGAACCAATCTGAGGCCATGAAGCGGAATCTGCGAAGTAGCAAAGCTAGCAGAAGAATAAGCGCAAACGTAGACATTCATCGGCTAGATCCTCAAAGTCTGGGTTCGCAGGAGATAGAGAAACTGGCCGGTTGTATTGCGACGGTCAACGACAGATCTGAGCGCTTGGGATACGTGGGATTAAGGAGTTGGGGGTTGGCAGGTTCCGCGTCCGACGCTGTGAGGGATACATCACACGACACTTCCCGGCGTGTCCGTGCAGAGTTCATGATGAAGTCGGTCTCTTGGAAGGTGGTCTGTGACGTCAATCATTGATGACTACCATGGGCCCAGAGCATTCGGAAAGGCGAGACTTGGAAGGGCAAATGATCCATAGGAGCAGTAATCCCACAAGCGCGGGGTTTGACAGCAGCATTGAGTAACTCGGTCATGAAGGTTCATCCGTATCTTGACAGTTGTTTATAAGAGAACAATCATAACAATATGCCATCGTGAATCCAACAATCTCGCGAAAATGTGAGCCTTGGGCAACTATTCTGCATTGCGTGAGAAGATCTAGCGCAAAGAAGCGGAAGTGACGTTCATTGAGTCCAGATGATGTTCGCTCAGAATGACATGGAACATAGAAGCGGGCAGGATAAAGGAGGAAGGATAACAGAAGTCAAAGAACCGCTGATGAGGCGGTGTCATTCTTTTCTCACTTTCCGTACCAGGACTGTCCATCAGCTGGGAAAGGGGGGGTCTAGGCTGAGGTCGGAACCAGAAGGAGTGAATTGGGAATGGGTTCACCTTGAGAATAAGTCGAGGTATTGACAGTCGGGCTGACAAATGGTGATTGAATGGACGAGAATCCTACCTTACCATCCGATAGGTAGCAATTCCTTGCAGCATGTCATGATGTGAATTGGAATGCCGCGTCACCTTGGCCCAGAAAGCCGGGAGATCCTTGTTGGGTTTAGGGCGTCGGGGGCCACAGGGCCCGTCCCCAACTTCTTCAAACCCAAAGTCTCTCCTCGTGCATCACAAGTATCTGAATATCTGTTCCCCCAACAGCAGCTTTTATAAGCTCAAAGCGGTGGCGAGTTCTGGAGAAGGAAGTCTTTATCACACCCGCTCCTACTCGCCCTAATTCCGCTTCAGCCGGAAAGGAAGCACACGGGCCGTTCTACATGAGATTCGATCCCCGTATCCACTGATCTCACGACCGCCCTGACGAGTACTTTGGGCAGAAGATAGAAGAGATCAAGACTCGCGGCGGACGCAAAGCCAACTTTGGTAAGGTAGCCTACCGGATGAAACAGCAGAGGCTTGCCGAGGAGCGGTCTGAAACTGGGCAGGCAATCGCGAGGGCGCTTGCAGCGCGACGGGGAAGAACATGCAAATGGTTGTCACGCGGTCCGAGTTTGGCGTCCAGCGCGTTGCAAGACACTTGCAGAAGCCCCAAATGTTCCAAAGTCTCGGTGAACGCCTCTGTAGGAGCATTCACCAACTTGAAGTTGAAGGGGATGAGATTCAAATAAACTCAATGTGTTATGGCCCCCCTGAACACATCAGATGGTGAATGGAGTGTGCCGTGGGCCGTCTTCTCCCATGGTCGAAACGTCATCTCATCTCAACGACGAAGTATTCGACCTTGCTCTCGCCGCAACTAAGACAAACTCCCCACGCCATGACGCCAACATTGCAAGACGCCGAACAGTCTGGGCTCAAGGATAAACGGTATGAGAGATGACTATGATAACAATAACGATAACGACGACGACGAAGACGACAACAATAATGATAATAGCATCATTCGTACAAGTCAACATTCTTTGAAGTAGAGTCTGAGCGATGACGAGAGGGAGGACTCGCCTGATCTCCAACTGAGATTTGATGCTCGCCGCGTTGAACTAGCTTCACGCATTTTCGCATTCATTTCCCTTCGGATAAGAAGATTCTCTAACTCCCGTGTCCCAAGAATTCCTTAAAATTAAATTCTCTGTGATTCTCGACATTTCAATGAGCGGATGTCTCTTGTATGTTCGGCAACAGCTGCAGAGAGACCCAGCGCTTTCACGTACCAAGCCGAATCTGGATCCTCGCTACTTGTTCTTCACAGATTGATCAAACCTCTCAAGCTTCCGTGTGCAAGCTATTCAAGTCGTACTATATCATCCGCAGTCGGATCGTCGCCGTGAAAATGCAGCGGATGATGTCGCCAAGCATTTTCGCCCGTCATTGGTAACACCCCTCGTCGCCTGCCGGATGTCACGCTGGATCGGGCAAGGGTTTTGTGTCCGAGGCCACGACTAGACTTCAGCCGCTTGATGTACCGGGCTAGTCGCTCTACTCCAAGCCGTAATCCATCCGGAAGCCGGCCTCTGCTCCTTCAATCCCCCGGGCATTGTCATTGACGGCTTGTGCGTGTGGAAGGCAGTAAC
The DNA here is from genome assembly GCA_025328625.1 of Colletotrichum sp. SAR11_240. Lineage (NCBI taxonomy): Eukaryota > Fungi > Ascomycota > Sordariomycetes > Glomerellales > Glomerellaceae > Colletotrichum > Colletotrichum sp. SAR11_240. The sequence continues at coordinate 66,114 of JAKMXA010000273.1, forward strand.
GGGAGCAAAGCCCCATTACCGCGGACGGCTGAGCCAAGGCACTGACGTTTACGCCGGAATGGTATCATCGACTTGCCTTTTGAGCCACAAAGGCACAGTCTGGGATCATCGGCCACGCAGGGGGCTTCTCTGTGATGTGAACTGGGTGTGTGTCAAGCCACAAATTGGCCGAAACTGGCGCAGTAGGGTCCATACCATCCTGCCATATAAGTTTCTGGTCTTAGAATTTCCAAAGTCAAACCGCACATTGTAATTCAGTAGCTAATCAGCATAGGTTATCTTAGGGTCCATGCTGTTGTGTAACGTTTATGTCTGCAGGGTGTCGGTGTTGATCTGGACACTTTGCTGATCTATTAGGTCACTTTGTTGATGTGACAAGTCACTTTGTTGATCTGACAGGTCATTTTGTTGCTCTGGACGCTTTGTCAATCTAAAATGTTGATCTTAATTGTTGATCTGGGCACTGTTTTGGCCTGGCTGGCGTGACGACGCCACACCAGCACGTGTTGGAATTCTCACCATGCAACTGTCTGGTGACCATGACCGCGGGGATTGAAAACACGGACGACTCGAAAAATTCGACGCATTTGTCTTGGAGCGCTCTAACGGTTCCGCTTGCAACCTGCCAGAGTACGCCTCTGCTCGCAAGAAGGTTTTGGAATTGTCCTAAGTAAAGCATGGTCTCTCCAGGTAGATTTTGTTGGTTATTCAGTGTGGACGCGATTGGCGGTTGACGTGCCCGTTTGTTTCGGGGCACCATCGCCACCACCATCGCAACGACCACAGGACAAACGAGGACGCGGACGAGGATACCTGGGCGCAAGCTCTCGGAAAGGTCGCCGACGGCGCTGAAAGAACACGCACTTGAGTAGCTGCTACGGTGTCTCGTCTCGTTAGGTCGCCCAAGATGGCTTGCAATGGAGCGATAGACTGTCGCGCACGTCGTTTCCACGGACATGTAATCCTGTCAGAGCGTCCAACCAAGCAAGCGATGTGGTGACTGTCTAGCTACCAGCTAGCCTATGGTTGCCACCAAAAGGCATGCCCACGACATTGACCTCGAGTGCCTGGGAGGAATGCGACAACTTCAGTTAGTAGGTGTGCTGTTGAAAATTGAGGCAGGCCATTCCTGCATGGCTGCAGCTTCAGTGGACCAACTGCCTGCCGATTTCAGCTGAAGCTGCAGCACCTCAGCACGGGCACCCAGGTGGTGATGGAAGCACCGTCACCACCTCCACATCTGGGCTCCGCTCGCTGCCCAGCCCCAATCATCAATCCACACTGCATCCAACCTCATCGAGTCGAGAGCTCAAGTTGCGGAAGCAAAACGAACATGACGAGTGGGTGTAGAAAATCGTCACATTTGATTTTAGCAGTTGTGCCTGCGCGGCCACCCTTTCCAATCTAAATTCCATGAACCTCTGTCTGCACTATTGAGAACGATAGCGGGGAGGCAGACACAAAGGCAGCGGCCCAACTTACGCGTGGCGGCTCCGTGGCCGATCAGTGGCTGAAAGTACACGATGTTCACGCGTCGTTAAGCCCCCACGCGTTAGGTAGAATGTCTGCCATGCGCGTTAAGCCGCGCCATCATGTGACCCTGCGCAGTTGCATAAGCCCCACTACGCCTGCGTCATCTCATCCGATTGGCTGAATCCAGCATCTCTGTGCGAAATTTTGCACGAGCCCCACAATTAGGACCAATAAAAGCTCCTGCAGCACTTGCCAACTACGACCCCGCTGGAGCTCCCTCAAGGTCGCCGAGTGAAACTTTCGGCGACGCATCCCATCAAGGCTGAAAGATCAATGAGCATTGGGGCACCGGCGACGCAGCACCTTGTGAACATTTCAATCGAGCGCGAGGGCATGCCGAGTGGCTAAGCCTTCAAATAGGAAGGAGGGATTCTAGGAATCACCAACAGGGCCTGCCTGGGTCACGTCAAGGGCGGGAATGAAGACAAGACAGTCACCACATGCTTCCTGGGCGTCAAATCATCACGCACGTATCACACGGACAAGTAGACAGATGAGAGACGAGACCAAGCCCCATATAAACCTTGGCCTCGCCACTCTTTGCATCCCCAACCCGCTGCTAGTCGCTGCTCTGCGTGACGATCGAACGATGCAACCTCTCCGTCAACCGACGCTCGTCCGCTCCAGCCCTCACAGCTAGCTCCACGGCATCCTCGGTGAGTGACTCTGGCCGGGAGCTGCGCGTGCGTCACTCGCGTCTCGGTCTGCATCGCAATCCGCATCGACCCGTCGCCGCACCTCAACTGGGACGCGGTATCGCACACCTGTTGCGCGCAGCGGCCTCAGCCATCACAGCCGGAATGAACGAGGTACGTAGCGTGCGGAGACTGGCGGCTGCAGCCGCGTTGCCCTCCGAGGGCCGCGACCTCTGGAAGGATCCGCATGTCCAATCCCCCATGCCCGTCTTATCAGAGCTGATAGTGCTCGTTTTCGCGCCGATCGAGGTAGCAGCCATAGTGATGAAGTAGTCTACCCCATTGCCGAGGGCGCGAGATGGCGACCTACAATGAGGGGCTGGTTATCAAGGAGGTTGTATTTAACGGCGATGATCTGGGTTCGATTGGCGAGCGAATGGCGGCGGGTCCAGTCCCCGTTCTCGAGGAAGGCCACGGGCTGGTTTAGCAGCATCAGGGGGCAGCCGGGTGTGTGTGCAGGCATGGAGGAAGTCGCATTCTCTGCTCTGCGTAATGCGAGCGAGGTTATCCACATAGGCGTCGAGACCACGCGTGGCGGCAGGGGCTGCTCCGAGGCGTAGCTTTCCATCGAAAATGGGGATGAGAAGGCGGACGAGAGAGGTGTTGCTGCTCTTGTCGCTGTACGAGGAAGGCGCATCGTCGTCGTTGACGATGGCTAGGGTGTGGAGGAGGCGGTGTAGTGCTGAGGCGTCGCGCGCGAGAGGGCAGCTGCGGTCGAAACTGACTTCGTCATCCATGTCCCGCCAGGATGCGAGATCGCAGCTGCGACGGCGGCGATGATGGAGGAGTGTCGGAAGCGCGCTGTGTTGGCGTGGTTCGCACTGCTGGTATCGCGAGGCGAAGGGGGGGCGCGTGAAAGACAGTATGGGCGCCTCGCCGCGGAGGGCGGGATCACTGCCGAGGCGGGAAGGAGGGCTGCATCGAGGTCATTGTTGGAGGAGGTCGAGTGACGGCGACGGATGCGAACCCATGCATCCACGATTGCCAAAACGCCTGGAGAGGAAGGGAGGGCCATAGTACCATGGATGCGTTTATCGTATCGAAACAGGAGGGATTGGTGTTGATGTATGGTTCGGTGGTTGGTGGGAGCGGGGGGGAGGGAGCTTTGAGGAAGAGCAAGGCGATGCCGACAGCGGAGAGGCGCGCGAGATAGCGGCAAGATCACTTTGATGTAACGGGTAGCGGTGACGGGGACAAGAGGCCCAGGCGCGAGGCAGAAGCAGAGGTTGTAGAGGTCGAGGAAGCCGACAACGTAGCAGAGCGGGATCGGGGTCGGCAGGACGGGCGGCGGGTGATGGCGGATGACGGTCAGGGCGGAGCCGGCGCCAGTGAAGTGAAGGGACAGTAGTCGAAGCGAGGGATGGGCGACTCGTGGAAGCAGAGCTCGCTAGCCTGAACGGCAAAGTTGTTGGGCTGGTGGAGGTCGCCATGGTCGCTGTTGCGATTGTCGTTGTTGTGGTCATCGTTCCTGGAACGCGGGGGTTAATTTGGTTGCTGATGTGCACAAAGAGATTTAGAACTATTGTACGTACGGTATGTAATGTGCATTGGAAGCGGAGCGTGTTGAAGCCGTCGGGGGGGGGGCGGTGTGGTGTGGTGTGGTGTCGTGGCGGCGCAGATGGTGTTGACGATGGTATTGGCGACAAGGCCATCCATCACCATGTCACAGCAGAGGACGACTAACGCCGCGAGATAAGGATAAGGGGGTGTGGCAGATAACAGATACCAGATAACGATTAGATAAGACATGCGCAGGACAGGACTCGAGCTTGGGCCAAGCAAATCCCCCCCGTCCCCAAGAAAAAAAAAACCCCCCGACCAAAAAAAACGGAAAGTCAACCCCACCGAGAGAAAGAGCAGGAATGAAATACCTCAGCCAGCATTTTTAGAGGGAGGGGAGGGAGAGAAGGGGGGAGAGGACAAACCAACACTCCCCAAACCGCCATCCAACGCAACCACCGATTGCTTCATCAAATCACACAGACCCATTCAACCCAATCAGACATGGTAGCAGCAGAAGATAGCAACAATAACAACGGCTGATCCATCAAATCTCCTGTCCTTTCTGTGAGCTCTATCCAGTCCCCAGATCACTTTCATCTTCAAGCCCTCCTTCCGCAGGGTGTCATGCAGACTGCCACTCTCGCCCTCTCCACTGCCGGTCTCTGCGCCGCTGCTGCTGCTGCTGGTGTTGCCGATGGTGATCGCGCTTCTGCCGGATTTATCGTCACCAGGTCTGCTTTCCTTATGATTGATACTGCTACTGATGCAGGCGCTGGACTTGACGACGGCTGCTCCTCCTCACCTCCGGCTCTCTCTTGCTCTCGCTCCCATTCACCCTCGCCCTGCCCCTCGTACGTGGGTCAGTCTCTGGCTCCTCCGTCCACGCTTCTTCCAGCCTCGACCGCGCCATCTGCCTCAAAAGCATCCGAGCCATCAATAAACTCTGCCTCAATCGAGCTCAAAGTATTGCATGATGACCATTGACATGGTTGGCGCTCGCAATTGAACTGGGAGAAGGAAAGCAGCCACCCTGCTGTGGCGATCACGATAGCGGGGGTGGCTGAGTCACCCCGCCATCTGTGGCTGTGTCTGGTCAAGAAGCCAGCGCTGATTCACTTCAGTGTCAGCCGCTGAATGGAGATGCCCTGTGCAGTTCTGGTTCGGAATTTCCAGCAGCAGATGCAAGTACACAGCATGATTCGGCTTTGCGCCACTGTGCATCTCTCGCCGCTGTCTCCTACGTTTGGACACATCGTCACCACCAACGCCAATCGCCCACCGACGCCAAGCCCACGATTCGGAAGTTCGCGGGGGCGATGTGGGCGATGCGCAGACGGCTGGCTGACCCGTCATGTTTATTCCCAGGACTGAAATGGGGAACTGGGCAGGTGTGAGCTGTGCGCCATCCCCCGCTCCTGCCTTCTACCTAGTTGTGACCGCCATGAGGTGGTAGCCAGACCCGCTGCAAACTGAGCTACCACCTCCAGCTACCACCTCCAGCTACCACCTCAAGCTACCACCTCGCCCCACGGTCTTTCCCCGACATCACTTGTGACCCCCCTTGCCCGGCGCCAACTGCCTTGGCCTCAGCTGCTGCCTTGACCTCAGCTGCTGCCTTGACCTCAGCTGCTGCCTTGACCTCAGCTGCTGCCTCTCCCGAGCCTGCCTCCTGTGAACCTGGAGCTTCTCTTGCAATGATCATCCCTTCCCGCTCCTGCCTTCTAGCTTGTGCCCCACCATGAAGTGGTAGCCAGGCCTGCTGCAAGCTGAGCTACCACCTCAAGCTGCCACCTCGCCCCACGGTCTTACCCCCGACACATGACCCCTCTTTTCCGAGCCTGCCTCCTGCGAACCTGGAGCTTCCTTTGCAATGATTGTCCCTTCCCGGCTATGCTCTGGCTGTCATGAAGCTCCATGCAGCTCACCAACTGCACCTTCCGCCCATTACTTTGACTGCCAGGGGTGATCGTGGCCTGGATCATCACACCCAGATGCAATTCAACGAAGGAGCGACGGTTCTGCTGGCACCGGCCTACTTGGTAATCAAGCGATGATAGAAAAGACTGGACACCCGAGCCTACGTGTTGGTAATACCGTCGTCGTGAAAACACTGCCGCCTCACCGCGATTGATGCCAACATTACAGAACGACTCCGTTCATACTCGAGATCGACGATACGGTCATGGACGCATCGTTCCATTTCGAGTTGTCAACGAAGTCAGGGACAACAATCACAAGTCGCATAATCAGTTGAAAGGGGTTCACCCGGGGACCAAAACAGGGACAGTAGACTAGACTTCGCTGCACACGGAGTCTTCACACACGATTCGCACCGCGGCGCGTTTCACTGTTTTGATGTAGCAGCAAACAAAATATATAATCCTTGCGAGCACCCCAAAAGCCCCATATCATCCAAACGGGACAAACACTCAAATGCCTGCGGCTGCAAGGATGGAGGCAGCGGGATTGCCGAGCTTCTCCTCCAGCGCCTCAAGCCACCCCTGCAGTTCCTCGTCATCCTCGACATCGCCGTTGTCCGGTGCGTCTTGATCCGGTGCGTCTTGATCCGGTGCGGGTGGCGGCGGCGTCCGCGCGACGTCTTGGTCTTGGGCGCGGATGAGGCGACGCAGGCTGTTGGACACGTTCTGCGCCAAAGCATGCACCTGGTTCCGGAGGCCGTCAACCATGTCGGCCTGCACACCGAGGGGGGGCAGCACGCCGTGGCGAAGTAGCACGCGGTGCGACGAGCGGACCTGCAGACGACCGTCCGCCACGGCGAACCCCGGCGCGTCCTGGAACGACACGCCGACCCAGCTGCCCCTTCCCCGACGGAGGTCGTGCAGTTCAGCGCGGAGGCGTTCCGTGCGGTTGCAGAGAGATCGGCTCGTCACGATGGCCTCCACGACGGCAAGTTCTTGAGAGAGGATGGACGACATGCGCACAGCGGACAGCCGGGTTGCCAGGTTCTGCACATCGGAGACAGAGGCAGTCTCCTTCCGCGAGCGGGAGAAGTAGTGCATGGGCGACGACCAGAACGCGGGTTGAGGGGACTCTGCCGCCGCGGCGTTGGGCGCGAGCGGATCCCAGAGGCCGCGCGAGCGTACGATATCGAGGAGTTCGTCGACCTCGGCGGCGACGGCAGTGATTTGGGCCGCGAGGGCCATCAGGAGCGGGACGTCGGCTTGGTGGGACATTGGACCGGGCGGCGAGGTGGGGACGGCTGCTGCATGGTCGTCGGCCTGCTTCAGTTGCAGCCTGCGCCAATGCTCGAGGAAGCTGACGAGAGGTTGGATGTCGCCAGACGGCGGGAGTTCAGGCAGCTCGCAGAGCGGGTGAGGTTGGCCGCCGGTGCTGTCCGCCAAACGGCAGCCGCGGAAGAAGGAGCATTGATGGCCGCCGAGGCGATGCAACAGGGTCTCGTTGTACGTATCGAGCACGGATGTCATGGTGGTAGACATGTCGGCGATGGCCAGGACGCCGTCTGCGGCCGCGGACAGCCGTCGGCGCGACGCGTTGAAGGACTCAGGGGATGCGAAAAAGGACGCAACAGCATCATCGCCGTCGTCGCCGTCACTGGTGTTGGCCTTGTTTCTGCGGTGAGCTGTGCTGCGCAGGCGGTCGCGCGTCCAGTCGAGCGTATCGGCGATCGCGGGGATCCAACGGAACCCAGCGTGGAACTCGAGATCGACCTCCCAGGTGGAGGTGGCGGCGGAGGCGGAGTCGATTATGTTGGCGATGAGAGCGCGCTCAGGTCGCGAGTGGCTGGCGAGGGGATCGCCGGGGGAAGCACGAAGAACGGCGCTGACGAGGGAGCGGGCGAGGACGACTACTTGGTCAAGCGGGACGGCCTTGCCAAAGTGGTGGATGAGGTCGGCGTCGGAAATGGTGGCGCTGCAGAAGGCCAGTCCGCGGGGGCGAGCGAGGGAGAGGAGAGTTTCTGGGACGGAGGCCCAAGCCGCGGCGAGAGCGAGCAGCTCGTCCAGGAACGACATGGGGACAGCGACGTGGTTTACCGTGGCGGCGGGGGCAGAAGGGCATGTCGTACTTCTGGGTGGACATGGAGGGCGTGCGGGCCATGGCGACGGCAGTGTGAAGATGAAAAAGACGGCTACGATGACGGCGGCGGCAGCGCAAGCGACGATGTAAGGGGATATTCGGGAGAAGAGAGTCGTTGGCTTGGAAGGTGGCTGCTGCGCGTCGTCAGGCCGAAGACTCGAGGAGGCGGAGGGGCCTATGTCGATCGGATCGCACTCGACAATGTAGCACGGTGGTTGCGGGGTCGGCAGCACAGGAGGGATCGGATAGAGGATGACACGGTCGCGACGGTCAAGGTGCAGCGACACGGGATGGTCGGGGCTGGGGGTGAAGTCGGAGTGGAAGCAGATCTCGACGGGCTGCAGGACAAAGTCGGCGTCGGAGCCGGAGTCGCTGGTGTCGGGGTTGATGGGGCCGCCCTCGTACTCGTCGTCCTCGTCGCCCGAGGGGAGACATAGGCGGACGCTGAAACGCAGCGCGTTGAAGCGATTCGGAGGATGGTCGGAAGCGCGGCCGAAGACGGCACAGAGTGGGTTGTCGGCATCGGGGTCGGCATCGAAACCGGGTCGTGAGGGCATTGCGAATGGACTGACCGACTGACCAATTGAAGCGGAACGGCTGCTGGCGGGGTGGTATTCGTACCGCGTTACGGTGGCAGCAGAAAGGGATTGGGTAGACTTGGGTCGCAACGAGCGCGCAAGAGAGGTTTGGAGCTGCCAGACATTGCGGCGGCGACTGTCGGCGGTGGTGGATGTGGTGATGTAGTTCGGGTAGCAAACATTGTGTGATGGAGCAAACAAAGGCAAGGCGATACGAAGAAGTTGATGAATAGGAATTCCATTTCCCCCACACTGACAGTAGCAGCGATTCTCTGATTGGCTGCATGTACATGCAGCTACCCGGCTGAACCCAGTAGGGGGGAGCTGCACCCTTGACCTCACTACGTACATAGGTACATCCATTACCTCAGCCAGGCCAGTCCACCTCCCTCTCTTTTTGGAGTTTTTTTTTTTTTTTTTTTTTTTTTTTTTTTTTTTTTTTTTTTTTTTTTTTTTTTTTTTTTTTGCCCTCTGAATCTATCTACTCTGGCGCACGGCGCAGCGCTGAACTGTGGTGGTGGAACGCTGCTGGGTGATCAGGCCAACAGCACTCTCACACACTGCCAGGGCGCCACTGGAACGGATGCACTGTCGCTGTGCCATGCACAACGTGCACAGACACACACTGCCACTGCACAAAAGGCAGCACCATTACATAAGGATGCTCTCACGCATCATGAGGGCCGAGGCGCCCAAGGTACATGGGTACCTGAGCTACGGCGGTAAGGTAAGGAAAGGTATCCATAAGGAATCCACCGCCCCGATTCTGCCACTCAACACCATGCCGAAGCATCACGACACCACCCCACCGCCACCTCATCCATCGCAACGACAGCGACCCGAACCGAACAGAACTCGACTCCCATACCGTCGGCGGTCACTCTCTCAGCTGGCGCCTGGCAATCAATCTTGACCCGCTCGACGCATCCATCGCTCCGAGTCACCATGTGGCTGGCCAGACCACACAGCTCTCGCACGAATGAACACGGAACAGGGTGGGAAAGAATGCGCGCGGGAGGGCAGCGAAAGAGGACATGGCGCGACTGGTGGAGAGGAGTCTCCCCGCGGCCATCTTGCTCGACTCTGGCGTCCGAGTCCGCGCGTCACGTTGCTCAATCGTACCCAAGGTAACGAGAGCCTGCGACGGGACGTCGTACCACCTAGAGGAGCCCGGGTCGCAGGGTCTGTCGGCTTGCTGAGTGCGGCGATGCGAGGCACCTTCGGTTGAAAAACCGGCAGAGGGGGCATGGCATGGCGGGAGAGTTCCCGGGCAGTGTCAAGGAAGTCCTTGTTGGTGGTTAGCATCAGAACACCGAAACACGCCGACCAACCACGCGCACTCACCTCTGCCGCCGCAGCCGCATTCGTTCTCGCGCTTCCAGTATTTTCTGGAAATTGGCGACTGGCCCGTTGCTTGGCTGACGAGGCTCGGCCATGTTGCCGTCGGCTTGCTTGATCGCCGCCAGTGGCGCTGGTTGCAGGTAGGGTTGTTGTTTCTTTCTTGTGGTCTCGGAGTCTCTCCCCGGCGCAGCATAGGCCGCGTGAGTGGTCGTCCAGGCGCAGCATAGGCAGCGCAAGTGGTTGCCCAGGCGCGTCTCGGAGATGAAGGAGACGGATGCGGTTGCGCATCAGCGTCGCATGCCCTGGGAAAGGGGAGAGAGGGAACCGAGAGAGAACCGGAGATTTGATCATCAGATGGGAGCACGGGTCGGCTCGGTAATTATGGCGGCACACACATCATACACGGCCATGATCGTCTTCTGGGTGCCCAGGCCACGACCAAGGTAGGCCTTGGGTCGCAAACGCAGAGAAACCAGCGCTCTTTGCATCTTCTCGCACTCTTCCATGTTCCTGTCTCAAGACAAACCAGCGGTCTGGCTGGCAACCTCCAATCCCAAGGGCGCAGCCAGCCTCCAGGCCCACGAGCTGACTTTCACGATTCCCTCGTTGGTGCCAGCCGGCCACCTCCATCCTCCTGTTCATGCGCGTCCACGCAATTAGCCGAGAGGGGTTCGTTCATCCTGGCAGCCAGCCGAGAGGAGTTCGTCCAGAGCACAGCACAGCTCCAGGCACAGCGGATGGACCGGCGAACCATTGGCTGCGGCTCAGGCGAACACCAAATCGAGATATGACACGACGCATCCGAAAGAACTGCTCTTCTCACCGACGGCAGGAAACGAGACAAGTGCGCAACACCATGACATTTTCGGAAAGACGCCTGCTGTCTGCCCTACCTGCTCTACCTTGGTCAACTTTTTGTCCTGGCACCATGCCCCCACCCCCCCGAGGCCCCCCCCCGATACCATGACCAGGGCCGGCCCCTGCCCGAAGGCGGGCAACCAG